>OZ059903.1:2005000-2275000 GCA_964057215.1 Oscheius myriophilus
CGCGCTCCACCGAACAGCGCGAATGCAAAATTTTCAAACTTTCGATTCCGCAGTATTCATTTGATTTATGAAAATGCAGCTTTAAGTGGTAAATTTTAATGCCTGAATAAATACTTTTATACATAAAGTTTTAGGTATGCAAGAACTCGATCAACCCCGATTCACTGGAGCTCCTGTGCAACGACGGACTCTGAAGTCTGGTCGTGGAATTCCCGTCCTCCAAATTGAAGATGATGATGCAGCTGGTCAGTCTCTTTGGCTCTGTTTTCTATCGTTTTTACCTCTTTTGCCTAATAGCTTGGCTATTTTTTTCTCTTTTTCTATTGACTCTATTTGTTTCGTTTCAATGTAACAATTAGAGACAGTTTTTACACTATTATGTAATAAGGTTTAGAAGCTGAGAACATTGGTCGCCAGTCACCCCGTGTCCGTGCAGAGCCACGGGTTCCGTTCAGGTAGGCGCCGCAAAGGTGGGGTCGGCTCGGGTAGCCCGAATCCATAAGAAATTTTGGTTTTTTATGCGCGCGCACAATTTTATGAAAACTGGATATGTAACTATTGACAATGGCGTAAAAACGTACGCGCAACACGCTGGTGCAAGTGGTTTTTGCGAATTTAAAGGTCTAACCTCTGAAAAATGCAATTAAAACCGATTTTTGGATATAAAACCGGTTTAAATTTTTAGACCGCGGGTTTTCTTTTATTTTTCCGATGTAGATCAAATCAACGCTTAAA
Organism: Oscheius myriophilus; assembly: GCA_964057215.1. NCBI lineage: Eukaryota > Metazoa > Nematoda > Chromadorea > Rhabditida > Rhabditidae > Oscheius > Oscheius myriophilus. The sequence goes on from OZ059903.1 coordinate 2,005,736, forward strand.
ATGAAAAACAAAAATAAAAAAACCATGTTGGCGGATTTTTTTATTCAACATTGTTTGAAATAAAGCCGCGGTACTGACTCAATTAGCATGGAATTCCATCCAATTTGAGCAAAATTAAAAGTTTATTTTGTTTTACACTTATTAAACACGTAAAAACACCAAAATCGACAAAAACAAAAGAAAAATTGATTTTTGAACAAGGTTCACTTTTTCTGAATTTCCACTTTTTGGCCGATTTCGACGTTTATACACCCGGACCGCGACTTCTGCTTTTCGATTCTTATTAATTCGATATTTGCGGTTTGAATGAAGTACAGAAATCGAAAATTCACGTTGGCGGTTTTTCGCAATTCTAGTTTAAATATGTAATTTTACAAAGCCAGCGGCGAAATCCGTGCTCCGCTGCTAACGCGGGAAAGCAAAATTTTCAAAACGTTATTTCCTGAACTCCAATTACGACGTTTAAAAAGAATTATGGGATGATTTTACTCATTATTTGTGCATATTAGAACATAATTGAACGGTTCAGGCCTTTGAATGGGCTCCCACCCCCGGTGGTTGCAGTGGCCCCCGTTGGTCAGTCCGGGAGATAGAGATAGAGATAGAGATAGAGAGAGAGAGAGAGAGAGAGTGAGAGAAAGAGATTTGTGGAAAAAGTTACACTGGGGGTTTCAGAATTTGTTGCTGAAGACCCCGACGAAAACATGGATGAGTACCTGGAAGCTGAAGAAGAGGTCGTCTACGAGCAGCCGGAAGACCAAGAAGTTGAAGAAGAAGAAGAAGAAGGGGGAGAGGAGCCGCAATTCGAGGAACTGATGCCAATGCGGCTCTCCAACGGACCTGGTCAGCTTTTATTCTAATTATATAGTTTCAAAATTAACATATGCCAATCAATATTAACAAAAGAAAACAATTCCTTTTAAGACCTCTACGAAACCACCCAGCCGTATTTGGTATTTGCTTTAAGGCTAGTTGACATCCCCCTACGCCACCGCCTGGTATGTCTCTTTTTTCTTCTAACATTCTTACACACTTCCACACTCGCACACTCACACACACACACACTCACACATATTGCATTTTGCGACAAAAAGCGGAAATAGCGCAGAAAGCGTGGAGGGGGCGGTAATAGCATAGAAAGCGCGGAGGGGTTAGAGAAAAATCATACCTATATAAATAGGGACCGCAGACCAAATTTTATAAATATATTTTTGGATTTTTAATTCCTATATATCGCAAGATAAGTTCCTAACTTAAACTTTTTCTTTTTACAGTTTCAAATTTCATCCAAAACGAAGCGAGATATTCCGCTTTGAATGTCCGAATTTGAATCCGATTTTTGCATTGTCGCCGTAGTTGGGCGGGGTCTGTCTGACCGAATCCCTCTGTGTGAGAGAATTTATATGTATATATGTTTTAAATTGATTTTTCATATTTTTCTCGTATTTTTGGTACCAAAATTATCTCAGAAATAATAAAAATACAGTTTTAAAAGGCCGTTTTCAAAAAGGCTCTTGTTACGGTATTTGGCAATAGAGCGCGGATAGTCGCCAATTTTGTATGAACTTGTATATTTATAATTAATTTGCGTGCGACTGCAAGGCTGAATTTTTCTGTATTCCTATTTAAAATAAAGCAAAAAATCCAAATTATCGGAAAATATAATGATATTGAGTGCTACGCGTCTGTATCTCACAAAAGCGACCAAAGTGCAAAAATGCATACACAGTGGTGGTTGAATACGGACGACGTATGAGCATCTTAATGGTTCTTTTTTAGAGTTTGATGTTTTAAAACAATGAAAACACGTCAGAGAACTGAGAGAAAGCCAAAAGTAGGCTGCACATGCCTCCATACTTGAATAGGAGTGCTACAAACAACATAATCGATTGTAATTTTTTTTGTGAAAGGACGAATTTTTGATTTTATTTTTTTATTTCACTAAAATGGTTCTACTTCAAAGAAAAGTGCTCTGAGAATGCATGCTATCGCTATGGTTCGTGAGTAATGGTCAAAATTCTCCAAAAACAGCGATTTTCGGCAAGATGCAATCAATAGTTCGCCAAAAGAGCAGTTCCTTGATTTTCTCATGCAATTTTACCCCATATTCTTTTCTAAAATAATCGGAAAGAAAAAAAAATACGCGCGCGAGCATTGAAAACCATATTTTCTTACCATTACGGATCATCCCGCCGCGGCAACCTCTGCGGTCCCTATATATAAACCCTCTATCAGTCTGCATAGGCATATATTTGATGTATTTTCTAAAGACCCGGCTACGAAGTCTTCAAAGGTAAATTATTGATTTTTGAATCACTTTCTTTACAAAAACTTATTATTAATGATTGTGTTTCAGGAGTACGATATGCATGCAGAACAAGGATACAAATGGGCATGCTCCTAAATGTCGTGATCTTGGAAGCTGAGAGACCGGCACAAAAAGTTCGACAAACTCAAACACGTTGAGACTCAGACGGATAAGTTCATGGAGACGCAGAACAAGGACTCCAAGATGAATCCGGAATCCAAGTACTACAAACAGCAGACCTTCATTGCCCGTCCTTTTTTTACGTAATTTTTATCAATAAAGTTTTTGTAATTTGAATTGGTTCCAATGGCAAAATGAGGTGATTTTGTGGCTTGGGGGGGGTGTCATATACTAGTGGGAAATGAAAAACGCCGATGTTGAATCAGCGACAACATCCCCCATTCATTCGCCGTTTTTTCACAATTGTACTGCGTTTTCTTCTCGTATCTTTTATTTCATTTTGTCTAATTTACAAATTACTAATTTTCAGAGTCATAAGTACTCTTTCGAAAAATGATGTTCGAAAATTTGAAAATCCGCTTAAGTGTAACCGCTTCTGAACGCAGCCTTTGTGTGTTCATATAGAAGGCCTGCGGCCGCAAAGGTAAGTGACCTTCGGCCGCTTGGGTAGACGGCCTACGGCCGCTTCGGTTTTAAACATCTTTAAAGTTTTTAGAGGAAGAATAGTCCTCGCCAAAGCTACTTTTTTTTAAGTGACAAGGAAACTTGGAGATACTGTACAATTAGGCGTCACAAATGAAAGGGCGCGAAATTCAGGTCCAGGAAATAAAGAAATGCATGCGTGGGGATTGAACCCACGACCCCCAAAACTCAGTTGATTTGCAGTCCATCAACTTATCCACTTGACTATCGGGGACCGCGGTTTAAGGGGCGGTGCAGGCTTACAAATGCGCGCCCGCCGCCGAGCACTCTTTATCGCCGGAAAACTATATCTTTCAATCTATTATCCGGCCTCTCAACGCTTTCCTCTTCCTATGGCTGGCGGGGCACCTTGAACCGACGACTCGGAGATCCTGAAACATACAATATGCTTAGAATAAAGAAAAAGGGATGAAATAAGACAAATAAGAACTCACCCAGAACAAAATACCGCTTCATCCTGTTAAACGTCGGGAATCCTGAAATTTTTGATGTTTACACGTTGCAAAAGATTATAAAAAAGAGAATCGAGGAAATAATAATTTTTTCATATTTTAAAACAAATACAAACAAATAAAATTGAAAAAGACAGAAGAAAAACAACATTGAAATTTAAAAAAAGTAAGCTGAATACAGTAAGATACTGTTCAATCGCGTGCGATTGAAAATATGGCACCGCAATTACGTACTATATGATACTCAGCCAAGCTAGAGCCCGAATCGGCTGAAGTAGCTTTGGCCACGACTATATTGAGAGAATTTAAAGTTTTTAGAGGCATACATACTGGAATATTTATATCTCCTTGTGACCAATGCCCTCTAGTGGCCTGTCTCGCACTGCCAACAGCGCTTCAAAGAAAACGTAAGGAGTGATCACTATAAAAAAAACTACAATTGAATTTCAGGGCTTGAAAATGACAGAGGATTCTTGCGGGTCCTTCCAACGATGCTTGTGCAGGACTATATGTGGGAAAGTTCTCGATGGAGATTTCCTCCCTTGTTGAATAAGGTGTTTTCTATAAATTAAGAATAAAGGTGTTTCAACTGCAAAAAAAATCAATCAATTAAAGGCAGTGTGTCATGAAGAATGAACTCGTGTACGGGTGGACCTGTGCACAGCGCACCGTGAGGCGAGAGACCCCGTTTAACCATTAGAAATGGTGAGAGCGGCATGGTAATCGCAATTCAAAAATTTCGCGGGAAAACTTTGAAGCTCCAAATATATGCAATGAAAACACCTTTTTGCCAAAATGTATACACTGTTGAAATTGTCTTCGAAAGGTCTATACTCGTCGCCCAGCGAGCTTTCCTCGTCGCCCAGCGAGCTTTTCCGGCAGCGGGAAACAAGCGGCTTTTTGTCTGCGTCTCCGCGACTTGCACACTATTTCGCCCGTTAGATGTGCAGGTCATCGAAACTTTAGGAAAGGTCCGTGGGCGAGGAGTATAATTGTGCAAAGTATAAGTTTGAAATTCTGAGAAGTTCGAATTTTGGTGACATTGCCGTTAATATAAACATATAAATATTTAACTTTTATATATTTAACTTTAATATATCCTTTTATAACATTAGAGGGTTGTCATTCTGTCCGTTAGCAGCGCAACGTTTTATGCGGAGAGGTACACCCCTTCATTTCCCCCAACACGACCATGGGGAACATTTCATTGAAATAAAAGCGGCCGCAGGCCGCCTATATGAGCAGCCGAAGACTGCGTACCTAAACGGCCTCAGCCGCGATCACAGATTGAGGCGGCCGAAGGCCGCCGAACCCAGAAGGCGAAGACCCGCGCAGCGGGGCTTTGGCTTCTGGTACATGAAATTAAAACCCTTTTGTCTTTTTATTCTCCCCTTGTGTGACTTAATTAAAATGGTATGGTTTATGCCAAATAAAATGTAATTTCAAAGTGATAAATTATAACTTTAAAAAAATCCAAGATTCCTTTTCAGTGTTACACCAAGACACTTGGATCATGAACTGCCTGGAACCCAACTTGCATTTCTTCAGGATTCCCGTACTTCTTGGAACACGAACCCTGCTTGTGCCGCACACCCAACGGCGCTTTATTCTATTGGCACTCTGTGGACCATACGACTAATAGCTTCAGTTTTGTTTATAAATAATTATTCAAAGATTTTTTATATCTAAATCAATCAATCGAAAATATTCAAGTCAAGAAAGGAAAAGATAGCTTACATAAAAAATTTTTACAACTTACAAACACTTTCATAATACTCTATGACATATTTGAACTATTTCGAAGTTAGCAAAAAAAAAGGGCCCCGACCGGGATCGAACCTTGGTCGCGTGGGGGACAGTTTAACTAGGTGGTCTGAGTAGGCGGGCCGAAGCGGGCCGGGCCGGGCCGAGGAATTTTTTCAAGTCAGCTCGGGAATTTTTTCAAGTCATAATTATGAAAAAAACACTTTGCGCCAACTAATTACATTTGTCTCTCTTTAACAAATCGATGGAAAGCTTAACTTTGATTAGATGCCAATTATTTAACGAATTATATTTAATATTATTCAAAAATGTGCGGCCAAATTCAAGCCTTAAGAGACGGAATTATCCATCAGAACCCTGTATTTGAATTTCGCCCAAAAATTGTCAAACGATATTATTGGACTAAATATGACATTTTCAGACCTGTAGGTCAAAATCGGCCCCCGGGTTACTGTAGGTGTCTATGGGTTATACTGTAATTGGGTTCAAACAAGAACAAACTGTAGTGTAGTCATATAACAGCATTTTTCAAGTTGAAGATAAATATAATTCACCAAAAAATGGCATCTCTAGATAAAATTCTCAAATGATCGAAAAATATCTTCTTGAAATTTCGTTTTTAGAGATAATTGAAACAAAAAAACTAGACTCAGAAAAATTCGAGCGCTCGCTAAGCCCAAAACGCAGAATTTCCCAATACTGTTTTAGACTTTTTGCAGCTATTTTTAAAAAGTCATTTTTGGCGTATTTTTCGTTATTACAGTACTTCAACCAAAAAATCGATAATCGATTTTCAGTGTCATTTTTCATGTTTGAGGGTGTTAGATAGTTTCTGCACAAAATATGAGCCCGATTGGACCATTTTGAAATTTTATGACCACAGGGATTTCTCTCAGACATCGCGTCTTAATGACATTACTAACGTTACTGTTTGGTTTTCGTTACTGTACCGAGTTACTGTAACACATGTAAACCTACAGTAACCGGGACCAAAAATCGATAATGCTATGAAAACATGCAGAATATAGAATATTCCCGATATTCCATTCTGGTCTTTGACCAAATGGCGAAACGGGTCATTCGGGACCATCGAGGGGCCGACTTTCTCCAAACGGATAGATAAGGCGGATCTCAGGAATCGCACGTAGAAGTCACAGTGTTCCTGTTGTGATGCTGAGGACGCTTCTTCTTCTCCCACTTGTTGTGGGATTCGCAAATGGGGTGAGTTTTTAGGTTTTAAGACGCTGTCTCTGGAAACTCGAGCAGGCTTAGAAATCAGGTCCCAGAATCGGTTCAAATTTGGCCAATAACCTTTCTAAGACCAATGTACGACATTTTGAAAGTTTTAGATCGATATCGATTTTTTGACCTGGGTTACGGTAGGTACTGTAATTTCGTAAAAATGGTCAAAATTGTTTGTAACAGGGATTTTCGAATACGTTTAGTCTTAGACACACCAAATAAAATCCTTAAAATGCGATAAGTTTGTGTTCTTCCGCACAGGACCCAAAAAACGTCAAAAAAGTGAAATTTTGCGTTTGAAAATGCAGTTTTTTGCGTTTTTCGACCCTTGACTTAAAAGACGCGCAAAAAGGGACTTTCGCGGTTCAATTCTACGTTTTTGTGCGCATCGAAAGCATATGCTGATGTTGAAATTATCTGGAGCCCATCTTGCCGAAAATTTGAAAGTGAATTTTTCTATTGATTCGATCAGGAAAAATTTCATTTTTGGTAGGTCAAAATTTTTTTTAAAACTAGGTCCTAACTTCTTCAAGTTATCATAAATAATATTTTCTTTGACCTTCATGAACTTTTTCGTCGACGCCGGGAGAAAACACTTTTTGACCTACCAAAAATGAAATTTTTTTGATCGAATCAATGGAAAAATTCACTTTCAAAGGTAATTTTCGGCATGATGGCCTCCAGATAATTTCATCATCAATATGGGTTTTCGACGCGCAAAGAAACGTAGAATTCAATAGTGAGGGTCCTTTATTGTGCGTCTTTCAACAAGGGTAGTCGTTGGGGTCACGGTGGCCAAATCTAACGACACCCACGTTTTTGGGTAGCCTATTACTTGCTTATTAAAGGATGAAAGTCAGTTTTTGCTGAACGGTCTCCATATCCGAGAAAATCGCATTTGAAATTTGAGGGATTCACGCTCTGTGCGGCGCCGGGCGTACAAAAGGCCGCCGCCGCTGCCTACTTTCAGTGGTTCGGTGGTCGATTGGCGAACGGGTCGGACTGCCACGCTGGAGGTAGCTGGATCGAATCCCGGTATGCTCTATTTTCTTTTGCTTGTTTATTTACACTTGTTTCGGAATGTTTCGCAAGTTTTTCAAAAAAAAAAAAAAAAAAAAAAATTTTTTTGAAAATTGTCTCCTGGCTAATTGAGTGACAACACGCGGCGAAGTGTGTGGAGCGCGTGAAAGTATCTCGTCGTGATATTTGGAAATACTTTTTGACTTTTTAAGAATTTTCGTAACACGAAGTCTTGTCGCTCAATTAGCCAGAAGACAATTTTCTATTTTTTTTTTCTGAAAAACTTGCGAAACATTCCGAAACAAGTGTAAATAAACATGCAAAAGAAAATAGAGTATACCGGGATTCGATCTAGCTACCTCCAGTGTGGCATTCCTACCCCTTCGCCACTCGGCCACCGAACCACTGTAATTGGGAAGCGGCGGCGGCCTTTTGTGCGCCCGGCGCCCCACAGAGCGCGAATCCCTCAAATTTCAAATGCGATTTTCTGGGATATGGAGACCGTTCAGCAAAAACTGACTTTCATCAATTAATAAGCAAGTAATAGGCTACCCAAAAATGTGGGTGTCGTTCGATTTGGCCACCGTGACCCCAACGACTACCCTTGTAAGTCATAAGTCGAAAAATGCGAAAAAGTGCATTTTTGAACGCAACATTTGACTTTTTTGACGTTTTATGGGTTCTGTGCGGAAGAACACAAACTTATCGCATATTAAGGGCGTCTTAAGAAGCCTGTTGACTGAATTATACATATCTTTTCAGGTTTGACCACTAAATGTCAAAATCTTTGAGTTTTTCACGCTAAAGCCAAAAATTTTTAAGTTTAGGGAGAAAGGACGAATAGTTCCCCAATGTTCAAGTAAGAACCAATAAGGAAATTCAAAACATCGCAGGGTGGATCCGAACCCGCGTCGCTAGATTTGTAAGCGTGAACGCTACCACTCGGTCTCCTTGGGTTCGCGCCGCCAAAGACATTTTGACGCAGTAGTGCAGTGGAAAAGTTCAAGCTTGCCAAATTGGCGACCCGGGTTCGGATCCCCCGATGGTTTTTTGTTTTGACTACTTTCAGCTTTTAATTTACATCTTTACTACGAGTTTTTCCGCTTTAGGTCCGTCTCTCTGATTTCATCCGCAATGCCCACATGACGGAGGAATCTTTTCTGAGAATGCAACTAAAGTTGACCCAATTAGAAGACATTCAACGGCAAATTAGGGGAGAAGAAGTGCCAGTAGGTTTGGTTTTTTGTTCTTTTCCAAAAAAATTTTCCAGAAGCGACGTCCTGGAACAGAAAAAGTTGACTTGGATCAGGAGATCGAAATAATGCCGGAAAGAAATCCCTTCCTTTTTGAAGGAGATATTATTCTTTCTGATGAAGAGATGGATAAGATGATTGAGTTAGTGATTTCGCTTCCCTATGGAAAAAGCATCCCTCTCGCGCGCACACGCGCGCACATGCACACACACACATTTCCCCAGATGATATCATGTTTTAGAAACGCTGAAGACATCCTGTGGGCTCAAACAGGGTCCAACAACTTAAGGAGGAAAGTGCGTTCGATGACTTCAGTGATAGATGCGAGATGGTCAACCTTTGAGCCTATTCACTACTACATAACTCCCGGTTCATGTGAGCTTGTGTGAGTGTGAGTGTGAGTGTGAGTGTGAGTGTGAGTGTGAGTGTGAGTGTGAGTGTGAGTGTGAGTGTGAGTGTGAGTGTGAGTGTGAGTGTGAGTGTGAGTGTGAGTGTGAGTGTGAGTGTGAGTGTGAGTGTGAGTGTGAGTGTGAGTGTGAGTGTGAGTGTGAGTGTGAGTGTGAGTGTGAGTGTGAGTGTGAGTGTGAGTGTGAGTGTGAGTGTGAGTGTGAGTGTGAGTGTGAGTGTGAGTGTGAGTGTGAGTGTGCGTGTGCGTGTGAGTGTGAGTGTGAGTGTGAGTGTGAGTGTGAGTGTGAGTGTGCGTGTGCGTGTGAGTGTGAGTGTGAGTGTGAGTGTGAGTGTGAGTGTGAGTGTGAGTGTGAGTGTGAGTGTGAGTGTGAGTGTGAGTGTGAGTGTGAGTGTGAGTGTGAGTGTGAGTGTGAGTGTGAGTGTGAGTGTGCGTGTGCGTGTGAGTGTGAGTGTGAGTGTGAGTGTGAGTGTGAGTGTGAGTGTGAGTGTGAGTGTGAGTGTGAGTGTGAGTGTGAGTGTGAGTGTGAGTGTGAGTGTGAGTGTGAGTGTGAGTGTGAGTGTGAGTGTGAGTGTGAGTGTGAGTGTGAGTGTGAGTGTGAGTGTGAGTGTGAGTGTGAGTGGGAGTGGGAGTGTGAGTGTGAGTGTGAGTGTGAGTGTGAGTGTGCGTGTGAGTGTGAGTGTGAGTGTGAGTGTGAGTGTGCGTGTGAGTGTGAGTGTGAGTGTGAGTGTGAGTGTGAGTGTGAGTGTGAGTGTGCGTGTGAGTGTGAGTGTGAGTGTGAGTGTGAGTGTGCGTGTGAGTGTGAGTGTGAGTGTGAGTGTGCGTGTGAGTGTGAGTGTGAGTGTGAGTGTGAGTGTGCGTGTGAGTGTGAGTGTGAGTGTGAGTGTGCGTGTGAGTGTGAGTGTGAGTGTGAGTGTGAGTGTGCGTGTGAGTGTGAGTGTGAGTGTGAGTGTGAGTGCGTGTTTGCATTTCAAACTTTCAGATTCCAATGAAATTAAGAATGGTGTGAAATTTTGGGAGGATAACACCTGCCTCACGTTCAAACAAAAACAGTATCCCCTAAGAAGAAGTGGACTCAACTTCATTCGCGGAAATGGATGTTACTCTATGTCAATAGGACAAGTAAGAGGACAATATAGAAATCAACCCCAAGATGTTTCTATCGGATATGGTTGCACAAATCCGGGAACAGTTGTTCATGAAATAGGTTTATCGTTTTTTTACTTATAACGGAATCTTATTTAAGGACATGCTCTTGGTTTGTGGCATGAACAGGCTCGTTATGACAGGGACAACTATGTTGAAGTTATGTACAATAATATCGAAAGCTCTTCGTATGAACAGTTTCAAAAAAGGCTCAAATCAGAGATAAATGACGACGGGGTGAAGTACGACTATGGATCGGTTATGCATTACGCTGCATGGGTAATTACTCATTTTTCAATTTAATGACTTAAAATTTGCTTTAGGGCTTTCATATTAACCCAAATTACCCAACAATTAAAACCAAGGATCGAAACTTCCAAAATACAATTGGACAAAGAATTGGAGCTGTATTCAGTGATGTCAAAAAGACAAATTTTGCTTACTGCTCACGTAAGAAATCCAATTTGATATAGAAAGTAGTGTTTTTAGATGTTTGTTCTAATAAGCTACAATGTCAACATGGTGGTTATGAGGATCCTAAGGTATGTAGAACGCACACGCACACGCACACGCACACGCACACGCACACGCACACGCACACGCACACGCACACGCACACGCACACGCACACGCACACGCACACGCACACGCACACGCACACGCACACGCACACGCACACGCACACGCACACGCACACGCACACGCACACGCACACGCACACGCACACGCACACGCACACGCACACGCACACGCACACGCACACGCACACGCACACGCACACGCACACGCACACGCACACGCACACGCACACGCACACGCACACGCACACGCACACGCACACGCACACGCACACGCACACGCACACGCACACGCACACGCACACGCACACGCACACGCACACGCACACGCACACGCACACGCACACGCACACGCACACGCACACGCACACGCACACGCACACGCACACGCACACGCACACGCACACGCACACGCACACGCACACGCACACGCACACGCACACGCACACGCACACGCACACGCACACGCACACGCACACGCACACGCACACGCACACGCACACGCACACGCACACTCAGTCAATGCTACATTCAGCTGTTCTTTTAGAATTGCGCCACATGTCGTTGCCCTGATGGATTTGGAGGAGATTTGTGTGAAAGGGCCTCAAACTCCCCTTCCAGCTGTGGAGTTGGCGATCTAACGGCTACTAATAATTTCCAAACAATACAGGCACGAGGTGGAACTAAGTGCACTTATTTGATTACAGTAAGTGGGAGACGACAGAAAAAGAGAGGGAGAGGGAGAGGGAGAGGGAGAGAGAGAGAGAGAGAGAGAGAGAGAGAGAGAGAGAGAGGGAGAGAGAGAGATAACTGTTTATAGGCGCCTCCTGGCCGCCAAGTCTACTTTGAAGTGACCGACTCCTCCTTTTCTTTCGCTCGGCATACTTGCGAAAGCGACTATTTGGAGCTAAAGTACGGGGAAGACTTTGCATCATCTGGAGCTAAACTCTGTTACAAAACTCGTCCAACAGTCAAGCTTTCGAAGACAAACCAATTGGTTGTGATTTACCGCGGAGGGTACAACACCAGATTTTCTCTGAAGTTCCGTCAAGGTAAGCAGCTGTTAGTGATTCTTGACAAAAACTGGTTCAAGATCCCATGGGTCCTGTGGAAACAACTCCGGCGCCTTTGACCACAACTGCTGTTCCGAAGCCTGTATCAACAACAGCTCCCGTTACTACAACGACACAGAAGGTCACCACAAGCTCGTAAGTTCACTTAACCTTAACTTAAGGCCATTCCTTTAGTAAAGTATGACCTTAAGCCTTCAGTTAAGTTAACCCTAGAGCGAACTTCAGGGAGAATTATAGGTCCATAGTCTGTTTCCAACGAACGGTGGACGACTTTCCCCCGACCTTGATTTTCACTAGTATTTAACCTCTGACGATTTGAAACATTGAAGTGAATGGAAATTAAACAAGCGAAAGAGCACTGTAAAAGTGGAGTGCGCAGATCTAAATACGATTCGCGGTGGGATCCAATGTGCGCAGTCCTTTAAAAATTGACCAAATCATGTTCCATTTTTTGGGAACAAACCATAACCGAATAAGAAACTGCATGAAAAATGGCAGTGCGGATCATTGGACGGCGCGGAGCTAGTCAAACTGCGGCCTACAACCGCTGTGACGCTAAGCGGGCACAGGCGCATAAACGTTAGACCCGAAGCGGTCCAAAGCGGCCCAAGACGGCCAAGGCTGCTAATGGCAACATGTGTAGTGTAAAGCAAACAAACTCGTCTGCACGTTAGATCCCAAAGCGGCCTAAGACTGTCTGTGCCCTAACTCACCCATAACCCACCTCAGATGGCTTCAAAACCTGTTAGAGGAGAACTAACCGTCCTACTGTTACTTGCTCTTGGTGATGTGAAGAAGCCTTGTTGGGTGGTTGAACAATAAGCATCTAAATAAATGAGTGTATATGATAAAAAAGATCTTAAATGCGAATAGGACTGAAGAATTAAGACACCGTTTCTGAAAGAATCGAGCGGTGCCCATAAGGCCACTGTCTTAGAAATTAGGTCATAGCCTCAGAATCGGCTCAGATTTGGTATAAAACCTTCCTAGTGCATATGTAAGCCATTTTGAAAGTTTTAGCTCATTCTCGATTTTTGACCTGGGTTACGGTAGGGTACTGTTATTTTGCAAAATTGGTCAAAATCAATCGAAGTGGTGTTGTTCCATTTACTTTTGGCGTGAATACACTAAATCTAAGCTTTAAATAGTGAAAAGTTTATGTACTTTTGCACATGGCCCAGAAAGCCTCAAAAAAGTGAGATTTGACGTTTAAAAATGCAGTTTTTCGCATTTTTCGACCTTTGACTTAAAAGACGCCCAAAATGCGAATTAGCCCATCGAATTTTTCTTTTTCTTGCGCATCTAAAACTTTCATTAATGTTAAAATTATCTGGACCCCATCATGACGAAAAATGCCTTTGAAAGCGAACTTTTCCATCGATTCGATCAGGGAAAATTCATTTTTGGAAGGTCGAAAATTTTTTCTCTCTGCAATTGCTGAAAATATGCATGTATGAAGTAGAAAAACATTGTTTAAGATGACTCAAGATATACTTGTACCAATCTCAACGTCAAAATGTAAATGGAAAAACACCACTTCGATTGATTTTGACCAATTTTGCAAAATAACAGTACCCTACCGTAACCCAGGTCAAAAAATCGATAATGAGCTAAAATTTTCAAAATAGCTTACATATGCACTAGGAAAGTTTTATACCAAATCTGAGCCGATTCTGAGACTATGACCTAATTTCTAAGACAGTGGCATGCTTGAATTTCCCAGAGACCGTGTCTTAAACAGTTAGGAAGGTTACCTGACCGCCCGCCGGCAAAATGCAAAGCGTAAACTGCGTTGCGTACAAGCAGGATCGCTTTCTTCAAACATGGGGTCACTTTTCAATAAGGATATTTAAGTTTGAGGTCGCACAGCGTATTTGCGTTAGGTCATCAAATTGACTTTACCCCCAGGTGTCATACTCGCCTACCTCAACTGCAGTCCTGATTCCATCGTAAGGTAAACCTTAGACCCTGCTACCATGACTTAACTTCTTGCATTCAACCTTATATTACCTTAGCTTTAAGGAACATTATCGATTCAGGAGTTAGTCCTGCTTTGGTTTGCCTACTTTTTGTTTACCCAAACATTTCAGCAAAAATCGAAGCTAAGTGAACTTGCCTGCGTTGGAACACTACTTTACCTTAACTTAACTGTTCTCTTATTGCACAACTTTACTTTAGGGTACCTTAAGTTGCCCTAAAGTATACCTTGCCTTCTCCAATTTCACCTGCTTTGCATGAACAAGCAAACTGTCCACAAATTGTAGTAGGATGAGAGGGTCTTATATAGTCTGTTTCCGAACAACAAATGCCGAACCTTCCTGATAATTTCATATAAAACGAAACATTGCTCTAACGTTATTTTGTCTAGTTTCTCTGCGCTCTCCTAAGAAAGCGCACTCCCTCGCGCGTCCGCAATTGGCGCCTTTTCTGATCTACTCGAATCGCGGCGGGACCAGATACCTAGAATCCTTTAAGGTGCCAAATGGGCTGTTGTTATGTGGACACAGACTATATCTACGCCACTTTTGTATCGACCACCTTGTTTTACCTTGGTTTTAGGTTTTCCTAAAAAAAATTGACCACGGTGGGAGCGAACCCTCGACCACCAGCTTGGCACACTAGGCGCTTACCAACTACATCACTTCGGCACGCGCGGGGGCGCTTTAAAATCGCGAGGCGGGAAAGTTTGGCAAACAAAAACGCACCCATCTCGAAAGCGGACTGTCTCCGGAACAAATGAACAACACTGATCGATAGCCAATTGTTTGCTCTATCCAATGATATGGGTCTTACCCAGGATCTTCACAGGGTAGATCGGCCTTTCTTAACTTGAAGATTACCCATAAGCTTATTCTGGCCCAATTGTTCGGTGACATCACCTTTAGTTAGATCGTGCTGCCTTACCTTAAAAACACCGTCAGGGGCCTTTTCGGATTGGAAATGAATGGTATGCTAATCGAGTCATTTCAATTGAAATCATTTTCCCCAACGCCGCTCCAGGCCGTGCGCAAAATGCTTGCCAAGTCTTCATTAGCATACGATGCTCCACCTGGTCCCCTTGTACTGCTCAATGTGGTGGCTGCGGTACCCAGTCTCGTCGCTGCGGCTCTACTCTCCAAACCATTCGATGCAACCTCCAACCCTGTAATAACAGTCACTGCTGTCTACCTTTCTTCTTCTCTAAGGATGGACGTTGTATAAGGCCTTATGGAGATACGGTAGCTACTTAGAGTTTGGCGAAAATCCTGCTTTTTTAGATCGTTGAAGAGAAGATAGTGAAATTCTACACTGAAGCAGAGTTGGAGGATGCTCGAAAACAGAGGGGTGGAAATGGATGGTACCAAGAGAAGAATTGACGGGAATATATATATATATATATATATATATAGTCTTTTGCAATAAAACAAGTATTTCCCCTCAAAGTGTTTTGGTAATCGTTAGATCCCTCACAGTACAGTGTGTAGACTGCCGCCATCTAAGAATTTTGCAGATTTTGCTTCAAAGGGAAAAATTGAAAATCCGCTCCAAAGTCTTCAAGAACGGGTCTCCGTCTACAGATTTGTAGACGAGCAGTACGCCCTGCGTGTCCGGCATTTACAAGGTTGGCTAATGAGCCGAATTTCATGCGAATTGGCTGACAAGGGAATGGTCGCAACCTGCCCGTGAAGTTTTAACATGTGTTATATATCGTTTGGTAGCTTATACGATGCCAAACAAGAATCTGTTCTCCAAATCTGCTGAACGACCTCCAGCGTCGAGAAAGAGGCGCTCAAAGTTTGAGCAGCTCCTCGGCGCAGGCCGGTCGCGGCACAAAAGGGGCGCGTTGGCCCCTGGCCGCCATGGCCAAGTGGCGCAGCAACAGGGCGCCTGACCATCAATCTCAAGGTCCCGGGTTCGATCCCCCGGTGATGAATTTCTTTTGCTTTTTAGTTTTTTTGTTTGTGTTTCGTATGTTTTCATAGTATTTCGTCGACATTTCAAAAAAAAACCAAATTGTGCTATGGAATAACGAGAAGGTGCGAGACAATTTAGCATAGGTAATTCGCATAAATTCCGACCGTAGCAGATCGAAAATGAAATAAAAAGCCCCCTTACTGTCCCTTTAATTGTGTGCGTGTTTCGAAAACCGTAACATTCGTTGAGAAAAAAAACAAAACAAAGCGATACGATTGGGTTGGGAAAACCCAACCAATACAAAAAAATAATTTAGACGACCTTATAACTGCAGAAATCGACTGGAGGAAAAAGATCAATCAAAAAATGGAAACTGCGCACATGCGGGATAGCTTTCTTGAAAAAGCAAGTCATTTATGATCGAATCGGGATTTGGGGTCGCTTTTCCAATGACATGGGGTCAAAACGATTGTTTACATTTAGCTTTTCTTATCTTTGGGTAGAGTCACTACCATATTTTAGTCCCCCTTACACATCTTTCTTTGAAAGCTTCTCTCCGTAGTTCTCTGAATTTCTATCATTACCTTTTTTAATCACTGACCGGTTTCAGAGGGGGTGAGGGTTGATTAGCGAAGCCCCCCCCCCCCTCCCCCCCAGAAAATTTGCATACTACAAATTTTTCATCCCGGTCTTCGACCATATGGCGAAACGGGTCATCTGTGGGACCATCGAGGGGCCGACCTTCTCCAACCGGATAGATAAGGCGGGTCTCACAAATCTCATTGTACCTGCCGTGGTTATGAGAACACTTCTCCTTCTCCCACTTGTTGTGGGACTAGCCAATGGGGTAAGTTACCCGGTTTTGAGTACATTAACGGAAAGCTAGTAGTTTGAACTATCTTCTGTTTTAGCATTTTATCCCAATTCTAATATCCACACGTTTTTTCAGTACCGTCTTTCGGATTTTATCCGTAGCGTCAACATGACAGAGGATACATTCACCAGAATGCAAGAGAAAATGAGCCACTTGGAAGACATACATAGGAAAATCGCGGGAGAAGATGTCCCGGTAGGTCCTGTCAAAAACTATTTGTTCAAATTTGTTTTTCAGAAGCGACGCCCAGGCACAGGAAAGATTAACTTTGACCAGGAGTACGAGTCAAAGCCAGAACAAAACCCTTTCCTTTTTGAGGGAGATATTATCCTTACTGATGACCAGATGGATAAAATGATTGAGTGAGTGCAGAAAAAGGTCGGCGAGCTTGGCATTCAACGACGCGGCGCGGTTTCGGGCCGGCAGGCGGCCCGAAACATGCTAATATGCTTCACTTATTATTTCACTCAAATGTTCTTTTTAAACCGTTTTTATTCAGAAACGCTGAAGACCTTCTGTGGGCACAAACGGGATCGGACAATCATAGGAGAACGGTCCGTTCCATGGATAAGGATGAAAGAAAGCGGTGGTCGGGCTCAGAACCTATTTATTATTACATTACTCCCGGTTCAGGCAAGTGAATTTCGTGTGCGTGTGCGTGTGTGCGTGTGTGTGGATGTGCGTTTGCGCGTGTGTTCGTGTGTTCGTGTGTGCGTGTGTGCGTGTGTGCGTGTGTGCGTGTGTGCGTGTGTGCGTGTGTGCGTGTGTGCGTGTGTGCGTATGTGCGTGTGCGCGTGCGCGTGTGCGTGTATGTGCGTTTGCATCTAATTCTCACACTTTCAGCCTACGAAGCCATTGCCAATGGTTTAAAATTTTGGCAGGAGAATACCTGCATGACTTTCAAACAGGTGAACTATCTCTTCAGAGGAAATTCGCTCAACTTTGTCCGATACGGCCGCGATTGCTTCTCTCAAGTTGGACGAACAGGAAATCAACCTCAAGCTGTTTCAATTGGATCTGGTTGCGAAGCGCTGGGAATTGTTGTTCATGAAATTGGTTTGGCAAACTTGCTGAAAAGAACGGATTCATTTAAGGGCACGCCCTTGGCCTCTGGCACGAACAGTCTCGTTACGACAGGGACAATTATGTCCAAGTTTTGGACAGGAATTATGTCTACAATATGGGACACAATTTCAAAAAAATGTTGAAATCAGAAATGGAAGACTACGGAGTGAAGTATGATTATGGATCTGTAATGCATTACAAGGCATATGTTGGTGGTTTTTCTTTTAGAAAACATTTCACTTTAAATTTTGATAAAACTTTGCTTCAGGACTTTTCTACTGGTTACGGCCCTACTATAAAAACCTTAGACCCTAACTATCAGGTTACAATTGGACAAAGAAATGGAGCTTCATTCAGTGACATCAAAAAGATTAACTTGGCTTACTGTACACGTACGTTAACATTTTTTGTTAGATTATTATTGTGTTACCTTCAGATGTTTGCGCCAACAAACTCGATTGTCAAAATGGAGGATATGTGGACTCTAAGGTAAGATATAAAAAAAACACACACACGCACACACGCACACACGCACACACGCAAGCAAGCACACACGCACACACGCACACACGCAAGCAAGCACATACGCACACAAGCACATCATACGCACACACGCACAAACGCACCCAAACACTCACACATTCACACTTTTTCTTTAGAATTGCGCCAAATGCCGTTGCCCTGGGGGATTTGGAGGAGAAATGTGTGAAAAAGCTGCAAACTCGGCCTCGAACTGTGGAGTCGGCGATCTGACCGCAACGAACGACTTTCAAACTATTCAGGCTCAAGGAAGAAATAAGTGCTCTTTTGTAATTACGGTAAGTAAAAGACGACAGTTAGAGACAGGCACAGATAGAGACAGAGACAGAGAGAACGAGACAACGAGACAACGAGAAATCTACTTTCAGGCTCCACCTGGCCGTAAAGTGTATTTTGAAGTTATTGATTCTTCCTTTTCTCCACCTTATCAATATACCTGCAACAACGATAATTTGGAAATAAAGTACGGAGAAGACTTTTCCTCTGCTGGAGCTAGATTCTGTTCGACCACTCGCCCAACAGTCAGATTTTCGGAGACAAACAAACTTGTCGTTATCTATTCTGGCAACCAGACTTACTATAGTTCCACAAGATTTGCCTTAAGGTTTCGACAAGGTACTTAGCTTGGAGTTGTTCTTAAAGATATGTTTGAGATCCCTTGGGCCCTGTGGAAACAACTGCTGCACCTACCACCGCGGAGCCTACCACTGCGCTTCCTAGACCTGTACCAACAACCCCAGCTCCGTTTACTACAACCACGCAGAAAAGCACTACTACCTCGTAAGTCTTCAAAACATAAGGTCATAGAACCTTGCCATACCTTCCCTTACCCTACCTCGTTTTAGAGCTACCGCACTTAGACTTAGCGTACACCTTACCTATGCCGTACCTTTTTTTCTTTTAGTGTGCTTCAGGTTGGGTTTCCCTAAAGAAAGGTAGTAGGTGTCCACTTTGCCCAAGAGTTTACCTACCTTAGCTTAGAGCTAACCGACTTTTTCTTGGAGCATATAATTTAAGTTAGAATTAACTATTCACCCTTAGTTACAGTATGCTATACCTTAACTTTACCCTACATAGGATGAACTTTTCTTTTAAGGTAGTAGCTATTTTCCAAAGATTTAACCTATCTTACCTTGATGTTAAGGTAGCTTTGAGTTACACGCACGAATGCTGCATTTTACCTTCCATAGCGAGAGCCATAGCGCATATTACCTTAAGCTTGCCTTATTTTACGAATTTTGGCTCACCTTCACTCAACTTACCTTACCTTACCTGAACTCGCTGTATTTTAGTTACCTAACCTCTAAAAACAATAATTGGTTTGGAGAAACTTGAATGCTCATGCGTATGCCCCGATTTTATTTTTTTTTGTAAAGGGGTCTGTACTCCTATTTACCTTAATCTATTTAAGGTCTATTGTCGATCCTGTCTGCTCTGCATGGTCCCCCTGTACCGCTCAATGTGGTGGTTGTGGTACCCAGACTCGGCGCTGCGGCTCTAAATTGCAAACCTTCCGGTGCAACACTCAACCATGTGAAGGCAGTTATTGCTGCCTGCCTTTCTTCTACACTAAAGATGGACAATGTGTAAGGCCTTACGGAGATAAGGTACCTACTTTAACTTTAACATTTTTTTCGTTGTTTAGATCAGTAAAGAGAAGATTTTGAGATTCTATCCTGATCAGGAGTTGGCGGATGCAAGAAAACATAGGGGTTGAAATGGGTGGTACCAGAAGAATAATTGACGGGATTTATAAGAAGACGATGTTTTCATGACAAATAAAGCAAAATTTCTACTTGTCTGAGTCTCTCTTTGCGTATCGGTGTCTCTGTGTATCTGTATGTCTGTATGTCTCTATGTCTCTATATCTCAATGTCTCTATGTCTCTATGTCTGTATTTCTCTATGTCTCTATTTCTCAATGTCTCTATGTATCTATGTCTCTATATCTCAATCTCTCAATGTCTCTATGTCTCTATGTCTGTATTTCTCTATGTCTCTATGTCTCTATGTCTCTATGTCTCTATGTCTCTATGTCTCTATGTCTCTATGTCTCTATATCTCAATGTCTCAATGTCTCTATGTCTCTATATCTCAATGTCTCTATGTCTCTATGCCTCTATGTCTCTCTGTCTCTGCGTCTCTGCGTCTCTGCGTCTTAGCGTCTCTGTGTTTCTGGGTTTCTGCGTCTCTGGGTCTCTGGGTCTCTGTGCAACTGTGTACCTGAGTTTCCGGGTCTCTCGGTCTCAGAGTCTCAGAGTCTCTGAGTCTCTGGGTCTCTGGGGATGTGTGTCGAAGTCTCTGAGTCTCTGCTCTCTTTCTGTCTCTGTCTCTCTGTCTCTCTCTTTCTCTCTCTGTATCTCTGTATTTCGCCGCTTTGCAAAGTTTGAAGTCATACATCAAACGAACATACTACAATTCGCATAATCCACTTCCTATACCCAAAATGCGACCAACGATTTTGCAATGATTCACAGCCAATCGGATAATGACGGTGGTAATCCCACGTTCGCACGCGCTCTGCGCTTATTTAGTCCTGTCCTTCGGCCGTAAATCGCGTTGGGTCATTCCCAACTGGCGGCGTTTCTTTAAAAGACCCTAATTGGTGCTGACCTTGAGGAGAGATAAGGTCTATCCCAAGACTCCACCTCCCTGCCGTAGAGCCCACAGTTCCACCCCCGAGTCCTGTACCTCTACTGTGCTCATGAAGACGTTGCTTCTACTTCCACTCGTGGCGGGAGTCGCATATGCGGTGAGTTTTTGCAATCTTACTTACGAAAGCTACTTTATTTATATTTAGTTCTGAAATTGTTAATTTATAAAAGACCTAACATTAACACTGTGCCTGAAAACCCCCGTTTTCAAGATTCCTGGCTTCAAAATTCCCAAAACCGGCCGCACATCCGCAAAATGTGCAACGTGTTTCGTACGTTCCGCGTGTCCTACGTTTACAACGTATTCTAATTTCCAAATTTTCATTTACATCAGATAAATAGGAAAACTTCTGTGAAAATGTAATTTTTGACCTGTTGTGGCGTATTTTTTTTTCGTGAAATATAACTTTTGAATCTTTTGTTGATCACTTTTGAAAAATTTGAAGAAAGTACCGCAAAAGTTTAAAATTCAGTCGATCTGTTGTAAAATTAGACTTGTAGCATTGTATCCTCAGAATTTTGCACGATGTTTAGCCGTGACACTTGTAAACATCGGTCACTGCTAAAAATCGTGCATAATAAAACTTTAGCTATCTGGAATTTGTAACAGCTTTAACCCTGGTTTTTAAAACGTAATTTGTTCTATTATGAACTAAATTGAATAGAAAACAGTCCTGATGTCCGGAAATTGCCTCCGTCAAACCAACCCAAAAAATCTCAAAAATTGTCCTAAAATAAGGTTTTTATGGTCAAAAATCGCTATAAAGTGTTTTATCTTAGGCGCCAAATTGTATTCCGCACACGCCGCGGCAGCGGCGCTCCTTAAGTGCATAGCGCAGGGGCAAGATGGCAGGTTACCAAACTATGGGTCCAGTGTTCGGATCCCCTGTGATGCGATTCTTTTGCTTTTTTGCTACTGAACCATGCAATCATTTTAAAGCAAGAACTAACTCTGCTTTAAGCAATTTTTGTATCTAGAACGGCTGTTTCCGGCAGAAAACAGTCACATTTTGAGTTTCAAGTGAATAAAAAACATAACAAATTTAGCAGCTTGTCCAGAAATGCCACAAATTTATAAAAAAATCAGTAGAGCCCATTTCCGATATTTCAATATGTTTAGCAGTAAACAATCCTTTAAACATCGGTCATGGCTAAACATCGTGCACTTTGTGTTACATTAGTTTTTTGCCCGATATTTAGCCAAACCCCTGTTATATACACAATGCAGTCAAAACTCCATCTGTTTGTAGATTGCACGATGGTTAACCGTAGCAGTTTTTGTAAACGTCTGTCACGGCTAAACACCGTGCACTTAGGAGGGCTACATCAGTATTTAGCACTATGTTTAGCGTCAAAAATTCGAAATTTCAAAGTTTCCGATGTTTTCTAAAATAAAACTTCATAATAATGCAATATATTAAATGAAAATCGATTTTTTAAACGAAATTTATCATTTTCAGTACCGCCCCTCCGATTTCATCCATGAGGCCCACATGACGGAGACCCAATTCACTGAAATGCAGGAGAAGTTGAACCATTTAAACGACATCCAAAATCAAATTTTGGGATTGCCTCAGCCTGTAAGAATTCGTTTGTAGCTTCTGTTACATATGTAAATTTAGAAACACCGCCCAGGAAGTGGAAAAATCAACTTCGACCAGGAAGTGGAATCGAAACCTGAACAGCTTCCCTCTCTTTTCGAAGGAGACATCATTCTTACCAATGAACAAATGAACAAAATGATTGAGTTAGTAGATTTTTAACATTTATTGATTAATTAGGATAATTTTCAATCGATAATTGATTTTTAGAAACGCTGAGGATCAATTGTGGGCCCAGTCTCCGTCCAGCCACAAGAGAACTCGCCGTGCCCTGACGTCATATCAGTCTCTGAGGTGGTCCAACACCACTGCGATCCCGTTTTGGATCGATACTCAAACTGGAGGTGAGAATATGATGCGCCCGGTGTTTAACAAAGCGCGCCCGATGTTTAACAGTCGCGCGCCTCGCCAACACGAGCAGCTTCGTGGCGTGCGCGTGTTCTTGATCAATTAAGTATGTATTGATTTGATTTTTAACATTTTCGTCATTCCAAAATGTCATGGTACATTCCAAAATTAGCATTTTTTTTAAATTTCGAAAATCTATACTTCTGGCGCTATTTGCACTGCTAATACATATTTTATTGTTTTCATAATGTAAGTTTCTATTTAAAAAAACGTATATAATTAAGCTCTGAAGCGAAAGACGTCCTCTGACGCGAGCGGTCGCGTCGCGGTCGTGTCTCTGGCGCGCGATTACACCCAACTCTAGACCAAGTTCCCAAAAATTGTGTATTTCTTTTAAACAAGTAAAAAAACAATTTCCAACGCGTTTTCCTAAAACGTAAGTTGTTCAATTTGTATTGAAATATTAAATTTTCCTTCACCTTTTGGTCTCGGAATCGCAAAGCGCTGCCAGGCGCGAGCGGTCGCGTCGCGGTCGCACTGGCACACAATGAAATACAATTTTACTGATCAAAACGTTATTATTGGTTTTTTAAGTACAACTTTTCATATGAAAAACTGAATATTTGAACGCTAAACAGCGAAACGCGGCCTCGCGCGAGCGGAAGCGTCGCGGTAGCGATACTGGCACCTAATAAAACTTCAATTATGAACTATTGTGCTGTTTAAAACGTGTTTTAATTGTTTTATATCGAAACTCCACAGATAAAACCATATTTTTGTCTTGAAAACGCATACATCGACTTGGCGCGAGCGGTCGCGTTGCGGTCGGGTCCCTCGCTTTTAAATTCACCTAATTCGCAGCCTCTAGATCCGTTTTAAACACAGGTTGAGTCTAAAACTGTAAAAAATAAACTTTTAAGCTTAAACTTAAATGCCGAATCGCGGTTAGACGCGTGCGGTCGCGTCGCGGTCGCATTTCTTGCGCACGTTTTGCACCAGTACCCCTATTTAACTTATGTAAACCACAGCTTTGCTTCTGACAGAGTGTTTTAATGATTTTAAGTGATTTGTTTTTTTTTTTAAAGTTTGACCCGTAAAAAACGCAAAACACGGCCTGGCACGAGCGGGCGGGTCGCAGACGCGTTACTGCCCTAGCTTCGCGCCCAATGGTATTTAAATAAAGTTCAAATAAGCACTTTTTTTAAATAGTGTTTTATTGTTTTATGTTGAAATCTCATCAATAAAACTTTACTTTGGTCCCTAAAACCATACCGTGGTTTGGTGCTGCGGTTACGTTGCGCAATCTCTCGAGAAAGCGGCTGACAACGCCGCCGCCAGCGGCAAAACATTGAAATGCGGCAGCCGCTATTTTAATGTTTCACAGTGAAAAGCGCGCGCAATAAGGAAAAGTTCCATTAAAAATCGGGTTTGAACGCGGAAAATAAACAAAAATGCTTTTCAGGCTAGACAAAAATGGAGAAAATTTGTGGCGTGTCAAACTTTGTGAAAATATCATTTTTCTAATTTTTAAAGCTAATTTGGTAGTTTATTTAGAAAAGTTAATATAGAAAATTGATTTTCGACTCTATATGTGTTTAAAACATACTAACATTTTAAAACAACTTTTTGCAACATTTTGAGTACAAACATGGGGCTGAGTCCCAAAAACAGCAACTGTGAGCCAGCGGAAGGGCGCCGCAGATGTCGGCGCGCGTGCTTCAATGCGTGTTTTCGAAAACTTCGGGTTCTGAAAATAATCTGGAAAAATTATATTTTGTTCTAAAAAGTAAGCTTAACAACATATCGAAAAACTGCGATACACTTTTTCGATTCGCGAAAGAAAAGTTGAATTTTGTTGTTTTTCGAGCACGTTTTGGGTCGTAACTTTTTTCCCACTTGGAAAATCAATTATTGGGTTAATTAGAATCTTAGTAAGCGTAAGGTTTGCAACCGATTCCATATCTAACATCTTAAGTTTTCTCATTTTTGAGGATTGCTACAGTACCCATGGGGTCGATTACAGTACTCCGACCCAAAAATCGATAATCGACCTTTCGTGTGATTTTTCAAGTAAAAGGGTCCTAGACAGTTTCTAGACAAAATTTGAGTTCCATTGGACCACTTTCAATTTTTATGACCAACGGTGTGTTGAGTCTCTCAGACATCGCGTCTTAAAACTGCATTTTGATCCCTAAACCCCAAACCGCGGCGGCACGCGAGCGGTCGCGGCGCGATCGCATTACTGGCGCGCGATTTTCTCAATTCGGTGCCAAAACGACCGCCTTTTTCCTGTTTTATTGATTTTTTTACTAAATAATCGATTATTTTTAGTAAGCTCCCAAGCAGTTCTTGCCGGACTCAACTTCTGGCAATCCAACACCTGTCTCTCCTTTAAACAATCCCCTACTCCCTTCGCTGGCAGCGGTTTTCGCTTTTTCCTCGGCTCGGGATGTTATTCCTACTTGGGAAAAGTTGCAAACTCTCCTCAAGATATTTCTATCGGAAATGGCTGCACAGGTCTTGGAACAGTTTCTCACGAAATCGGTATTAAAGCCTTGAGGACCTTAAAAACTAATGTTTAAATTAGGCCACGCCCTCGGTTTCTTCCACGAGCAGGCTCGCTACGACAGGGATAACTATATTCAAGTTCTGGCTCAAAATATGCCAGCTTCTGCTCTTCGACAGTTTTCTAAACAGGACAAATCAGCGATGGAGGACTACGGAACGGGATATGACTACGGATCTGTAATGCACTATAGCTCTACCGTAAGTTTTAAAAATTAAGGCCTTAACGTGCTTTTAAGGGATTTTCTATTAATGGGGGAAACACTATCACCACTTTGGATCAGAATTACCAAACCACCATTGGACAAAGGAATGGACCTTCGTTTACCGATATTAAGGAAGTCAACTCGGCTTACTGTGACAGTGAGTTACTTTAACCTTAACCTTAACCTTAACCGTAACCTTAACCTTAACCTTGACCTTAACCTTAACCTTAACCTTAACCTTAACCTTAACCTTAACCTTAACCTTAACCTTAACCTTAACCTTAACCTTAACCTTAACCTTAACCTTAACCTTAACCTTAACCTTAACCTTAACCTTAACCTTAACCTTTACCTTTACCTTTACCTTTACCTTTACCTTTACCTTTACCTTTACCTTTACCTTTGCCTTTACCTTAACCTTAACCTTAACCTTAACCTTAACCTTAACCGTAACCTTAACCTTAACCTTAACCTTAACCTTAACCTTAACCTTAACCTTAACCTTAACCTTAACCTTAACCTTAACCTTAACCTTAACCTTAACCTTAACCTTAACCTTAACCTTAACCGTAACCTTAACCTAGCCTTAACCTTAACCTTAACTTTAACCTTAACCTTAACCTTAACCTTAACCTTAACCTTAACCTTAACCTTTATCTTTACCTTTACCTTTACCTTTACCTTTACTTTTACCTTTACCTTAACCTTAGCCTTAACCTTAACCTTAACCTTAACCTTAACCTTAACCTTAACCTTAACCTTAACCTTAACCTTAACCTTTACCTTTACCTTTACCTTTACCTTTACCTTTACCTTTACCTTTACCTTTACCTTTACCTTTACCTTTACCTTTACCTTTACCTTTACCTTTACCTTAACCTTAACCTTAACCTTAACCTTAACCGTAACCTTAACCTTAGCCTTAACCTTAACCTTAACCTTAACCTTAACCTTAACCTTAACCTTAACCTTAACCTTAACCTTAACCTTAACCTTAACCTTAACCTTAACCTTAACCGTAACCTTAACCTTAGCCTTAACCTTAACCGTAACCTTAACCTTAACCTTAACCTTAACCTTAACCTTAACCTTAACCTTGACCTTAACCGTAACCTTAACCTTTACCTTTACCTTTACCTTTACCTTTACCTTTACCTTTACCTTTACCTTTACCTTTACCTACCTTAAATTACCATTATTATCCATACTTTTTAGAAGTCTGCCCTACCAAGCTCGCCTGCCAAAATGGAGGTTATACCGATGTTAAGGTTAGTTTTACCTACGGTTTTATATTGATAGGGAAATTTAGGACTGTTCTAAATGCCGCTGTCCCGATGGATTTGGTGGAACCCTCTGTGAACGAGCTGCCGACTCGCCCAATGCCTGTGGAAATGGAGACTTGACGGCCAACAACACGTTCCAAACAATCCGAGCTCAAGGAAACATCCAGTGCGCTTATGTGATTACGGTGAGTGAGTGAGTGAGTGAGTGAGTGGTTTAATGAGACATTTGGAAATCCCTCTTTCAGGCTCCTCCCGGCCATAAAGTCTACTTCGAAGTGATCGTATCCACCATCACCAAGCCATTTTACAGAGACTCGTGCACCGAAAATTTCTACGAAATCAAATACAAAAGCGATCTTTCGCGAACTGGAGCCCGATACTGTTCATTCTACCCCACAATTTCTCTCTCTGAGTCTGAAAAACTCGTGGTTATCTTTGCTGGGCAGTACGCTCGTAGTTATCCAGCTCCGAGTTTTGCTCTGAAATTCAGACAAGGTAGGAAGCGTTTTTGAAATTAAGGTTTGGCTGATTCAGATCCATTGGGCGCGGAGACAACTGTTGCTCCAACAACGAAGACTACTACTTCAGCTCCAACCACTAAGACTACAACGATTCCTGTGACAACTCCTTCTACAACCACGCCGTACGTAGAGAGGGGAGACGCAGAGACAGAGGCAGAGGCAGAGGCAGAGGCAGAGGCAGAGGCAGAGGCAGAGACAGAGACAGAGACAGAGACAGAGACAGAGACAGAGACAGAGACAGAGACAGAGACAGAGACAGAGACAGAGACAGAGACAGAGACAGAGACAGAGACAGAGACAGAGACAGAGACAGAGACAGAGACAGAGACAGAGACAGAGACAGAGACAGAGACAGAGACAGAGACAGAGACAGAGACAGAGACAGAGACAGAGACAGAGACAGAGACAGAGACAGAGACAGAGACAGAGACAGAGACAGAGACAGAGACAGAGACAGAGACAGAGACAGAGACAGAGACAGAGACAGAGACAGAGACAGAGACAGAGACAGAGACAGAGACAGAGACAGAGACAGAGGCAGAGGCAGAGACAGAGGCAGAGGCAGAGGCAGAGACAGAGGCAGAGGCAGAGGCAGAGGCAGAGGCAGAAAAAACTGCGATTTTCAGGAAATATGGCACTCACTACCCCCAAACCACCACTTCTACTCCCGGCTGCTCCGACTGGTCCCCTTGCACTGCCAAGTGCGGGGGCTGTGGTACCACCTCGCGCCGCTGCGGCACAACCGTCCAGACTCAGTACTGTAACACCAACCCTTGCGGAGGCAGCCACTGCTGCCTCCCCTTCTTCTACAATAAGGCAGGAACCTGTGTTAGGCCCTATGGCGACAAGGAGGTAAGCTTTGACACAGTTTTATTTAATATTTGCTTTAGGCTATCGAGCCCGCTTTGAAGAAGTACACTGAGGAGGAATTGGAGGAAGCTAGAAATCTGAGGGGTGGAAATGGATGGTACCAGGAGACAGATAACTAACGGGCATACTGAATGATACGGATACCTTTCAATTGTAATTAAGTAATTAAGTCTTAATTTGGTTAATCTGTTTCTATTCGAATCATGCCATCACACCAAATGAGCCACCCAATCATCAATCGATGAAGCCTTCAAAGTGTTGCTTCAGTGCCAATTGCAGTAAATTGTAGCTGGAGCACTTTTACTTCTGTGGAGGGGGGGGGGGGGGGTTCTTTATAAAGGGGAGGCTGATCTTGGGGACCTTGCTCTTGGGGATGTCCCAATTAAAGTCTCCCCAAAAGCTACTATTGTTTGTGGGACTGCAACTTTTGACTGGTTTATGTGGGGACTTCGATGATCCATTTGGTTGGAGCTACGTCCTCACGGGGCTCCACTCCGGCTTGAGGCTCCACTCCGGCTTGAGGATTGAGGACCAAATGGATGAGGACCATCGAAGTCGTCTACAGTACCATGACAGTCCCAGGAACCAGAGAAGACGCTGCTTCCCCCAAGGAGAGCTGTACCAGCAACTTGGTCAGGGGGCATTTGGAGCCGAATCAAAGGAGTATGGGAACAACAACAACGGTCAACTTCGTGGAATTGAGGTCGACAACTGTGATTCATTCTGGCGGTTCGGGTGGGGTAGATCCCTAGAGAATAAACCGTGTGATGTGATGTGATGATATGGAGACTCAATTATTGGTTGGGGGACTTATTGATATGGGGGGCTTCTGACATTGTTGAGGTAGGGTTGACTTTTCGCTATAATAATGGCCTGCTTCCAAAACTGCAAAAAGGGGCTCAATTGTAGCATGGGGGGCAAAATTTGAGTTAGAATACTTTTACACCATTGATTTCTGTGGGGCTGAATTATAGTGGGGGACTAATTTATATTGGGCGACACTTATAGGAATGTCCTGGGGAATGCTTCAATAGAAATATTGCGCTAAAACTACAATCAATGCCTCACCAATAGTATGGGTACTAAATTGGAGTTGAAGCGCTTTTTTTGGCTTATGTGTGGGACTCAAATGGAGTGTGGGGATCAAAGTGATGTAGAGAGAGGGTACATTTATCATAGTGTTTTTAAAAAGGCTTTCCCCCAAAACTGCTAATGACAGCTTAAAAGTTCCGAGGGGACTAAATTATGAGGGGCTCCAGCTTAGGGGGGAGGGGGCACTGATGTGAGGGGGGGCACTTTTTTTACTGCTCTAGGGGATTACTTATTTTAGGTCCCGCCTACTGCAGCTTAACTGTTGCTTAGGGGACTAAATTTAAGATGGGGGGCTTAACTAGAATGTGTGGGGCTCAAGTAAAAAAATGCAAATCAAAGATTTCCGCACCACAGATTTGATCGTCATTAATTACATATTCTTCTAACGCCCAAACAAAGCTATTTAGAAATTCATATATACATTTGTAAAAATCCATTTGTACAGTCAAAGGTATCCAACAGTTGTCAGCAAAATGGCGTTCGGCTCGGTTTTGACTCGCCGGCTCTGTCGGCGGTGCTGAACAAACAAGAAGAAAATAACCAGTGCCATGATAATGATCACCACCATCTCAGCCACTAAAATTTCATTTGATTAGGAGTAGAATGTGGTTTTCACCTGCCACCACGTCCCAAGACACGATCAGCGCCCGTGTCATCTTCAGAAGCCTCTTAGAAGGAGAGGGGGAAAGGGCAGTGGTCAGAGTCTGCCGCGGCGGCGACTGGCAATATCGGACGTGCGGCTGGCACAGCTGTTTGGTTGCAAGGCACAGAGATCGAGCGCACTGTGGGGAAAACACGTGACAGACGGCGGAGGGCAAAGGGCAGAACCGGTGAGTGTAATTTTGCACCAATGCCTCTTTCCTCTTTTGATCTCTCTCCTCTCTGTAACACTCACACTGTAACACTCACACTCACACTTACACACGAGAGATGTTCAAACAGTTAATTACTTAATTGCAATTTAAAAGTATCCGTATCATTCAGTACAAATGAATTTGAAAAAATGAAAAGAGACAATGAATAATGGAGTTTGAAAATCACAACACTTGATCCTTTGATCCATCTCTGTTTCTGTATCTCTCTCTCTCTCTCTCTCTCTCTCTCTCTCTCTCTCTCTGTATTTTTTTCTCATCACTTCAACGACAAAGACAAATGCGAAAAAATAAAGAAAAACTTCATCACTAATTAAAGTCCCAATTAAGCCCTTTCACAGCATTGCGGAGTTGTCTGATTAGTCCAGAAAATGCGGCCTCGTCTGTGGGAGCGTTCATAAAATTGTTAAAAACACAGGAAATGTCAAATGGAATTATGTCCAAAGTATGGGCGGGAAAGAAGGTTTCAAGTACAGTGGTACGATTATCATCATCGGCAAAGTGAATGTGAACTTTTTTCTGAAATATTTTTGGCGTGTATGTGTATGTATATATATATATATATATATATATATATATATATATATATATATATATATATATATATATATATATATATATATATATATATATATATATATATATATATATATATATATGTGTGTGTGTGTGTGTGTGATTGAGTGAGTAAGTGTGTGAGTGAGTGTGTGTGTTAGGTTGAAAACTTACATATTCGACAGCAATGAAAGCAAATCCGCCAGCTATTTTTGCTTTAAAAAACGAAAATTCCATCTCCTAAAAATGGTGCAACATTAGTTTGAAAATATGGATCACCTGTTCGATCATTGATGTTAAAAGGACGTCTCCAGTCCAAAGGAGTGTGACACATGGAAGAGATGACAAGAGACGGAACCAATCGACATCGTCGTCTGAGAAAGCCAGCAATTTAAAGCTTTCTAACGTTCCTAGAGCTTCTCGAGACTGGCGGATGTCCTAAATGCAATGGATGGATGAGTTGAACATACACACATACACACACAAACACACACTCACACACAAACACACACTCGCACACTCACACACTCACACACTCACACACTCACACACTCACACACTCACACACTCACACACTCACACACTCACACACTCACACACTCACACACTCACACACTCACACACTCACACACAAACACACACTCACACACTCACACACTCACACACTCACACACACATGCATGAACCTGTAAAAATTTCTTAAACAGCTGCTTTGTCTCATCGCTGTTTGTCAACTCAAGCGTAACTTGTTTCAACTGTCTAAGATAGCTGCTTAGCGATCCGGTAAACTTTGAAATGAAGCCGAGACACTGGTATTCATAATTCTGAAACATATCATCAATCGATACTCATTTTTGTCACCTGAATTCCCCATTTGTAAACATCGCTCATATCAAGCGTGCAACTATAGTGTGTTCTTATAGATATCTTCCTGTAGTTTACAAGGTTTGCCAGAATCGGTATAATTGAAGGTCTAATGCATACCAAATCAAGCCATTCACATCGACGACGTAGTTCGTGAAGAAAAGGCACGACTTCGTTGCGTACACAATTAGAATCGTCCCCAACGGAATGAAACACCTGAAAATATACGTTCTTTCAGCTTTTTCTTGAAAAAAAATTAGTATTCCGTCAATAAACACTTTTCGAGCCCTGTATTTACGCGATACACATGTGAATTAGGTTAACCCGTGTCCCTACCATCTATAGCATTCCTGCCTGCGTCGGCTCCAATGTTTAGAGACCCACAGCGGGCACCCATACGAGATCAGTGGCGCAGCTGAATGGGAGTCCGCTGCCGATCGTAACTGGCGAGGAAACTTAGGGGCCGCAACACGCAATTTTACCATTGTATTTGAAAGATTATTTGCAGCGGTTGTAGTCCTAATGGTAAGTCGTAGCAGTAAAACTTTTTTGAATTTTGAATTTTCGTTAACTTTGAAAGGAGCAATGGCGATGTTAGTGCGGCTTTTGCGGCCCCCTGTTTTCAATTGTAGTTTTGGCGGGGCGGAGCGCGATCGCAATTTGCCGCAGTCGTTAAACGGCGGGCACGTGAAGTCGGCAAATGAGTGATATTCCGCCTTAAGATACTATGGCGGTGTTTGTGCATTTTAACATAAGAATTATGTTTTGATATACACAAATAATGAGTAAAATCATCCTATAATTCCATTTAAACGTCTTAATCGGAGTTCGTGAAATAGCGTTTTGAGAATTTTGCTTTCCCGCGTTAGCAGCGGAGGACGGATTTGGCTTTGCAAAATTACATATTTAAAGGGACCATCAGGGCCCTTCCAAATCACAGGCTAATCGCATGCTAATCAGGCTCTTTGTGAAAAGTCATTGTTTGGAGTGACGTTGGAAAAAAAATTATTCTAATTGAATTGGGTAAATTATCATACGGCTCACTCCGATTTCAAAAAGGCCCCTGACGGTCCCTTTAAACTAAAATTGCGAAAAACCGCCAGAGTGAATTTTCGTTTGTTTTTTTTTACTTCATTCAAACCGCAAACACCTAATTAACAAGAATCGAAAAGCAAAAGTCGCGGTCCGTGTGTATAAACGCCGAAATCGGTCAAAAAGGGAAATCCACAAAAAGTGAACCTTGTTTAAAAATCAATTTTTCCTTGGTGTTTGCCGATTTTCGTGTTTTTAAGTATTTAATAAGTATAAAACAAAACAAACTTTCAACTTTGCGCAAATCGAATAGATCCCCCCCTAATTGAGTCAGCAAGCACCACGGGTTTATTTCAAACAGTTTTGAATACGAAAAAATCCGAAAAAATTCAAATTTCGTTTTTAATTGCGTTTTTCAGAGGTAAGACGTTAAAATTTGTGTTGCCCGTGCGTTTTTTTACGTCATAGTTAGGGACCGCAGACCAAATTTTAAAAATAAGTTTTTGGATTTTTAATTTTAATATAACGCAGGATAAGTCCCTAACTTAAACTTTTCCTTTTTACAGTTTGAATTTTCATCCAAAACGAAGCGAGATATTTCGCTTTTAATGCCCGAATTTGAATCCAAATTTTCGCATTGTCGCGGTGGTTGGGCGGGGTCTGTCTGACCGGACACAGGCTCTGCTAAACAACGGACATACTTTCTGCCTGAATGCGGAATCCCTCTGTGTGAGAGAATTTACATGTATATATGTTTTAAATTGATTTTTCATATTTTTCTCGTATTTTTGGTACGAAAATTATCTCATAAATAATAAAAATACAGGTTAAAATGGCTTATTTCAAAAAGGCTCTTGTTACGGTATTTGGCAATAGAGCGCGGATAGTCGCCAATTTTGTATGAACTTGTATATTTATAATTAATTTGCGTGCGACTGCAAGGCTGAATTTTTCTGTATTCCTATTTAAAATAAAGCAAAAAATCCAAATTATCGGAAAATATAATGATATTGAGTGCTACGCGTCTGTATCTCACAAAAGCGACCAAAGTGCAAAAATGCATACACAGTGGTGGTTGAATACGGACGACGTATGAGCATCTTAATGGTTCTTTTTTAGAGTTTGATGTTTGAAAAACCAAAAAGAAAAAAAGAAAACCAAAAATATGCCATGCATGTCTCCATACTTGAATAGGAGCGATATAAACAACAAAATCGGCTGTAATTTTTGTGTGCAAGAATGAATTTTTGATTTTATTTTTTTATTTCATTAAGATAATTTTACTTCAAAGAAAATTGATCTGATAATTCATGCTATCGCTATGGTTCGCGAGTAATGGTCAAAATTCTCAAAAAACAGCGATTTTCGGCAAGATGCAATCAATAGTTCGTCAAAAGAGCACTTCCATTGTTTTTCTCATGCAATTTTACCCAATATTCTTTGTTTACATAGTGAAAAAGGAGCAAAATGCGCGCGCAAGCATTTAAAACCAAATTTTCTTACCATTTAATATCGCCCCGCTGCGGCCACCTCTGCGATGCCTAGTCATAGTCAATCGTTGCGCATCCAGTTTTCAAAAACTGTGCGCGCACGACTAAAAAACCAAAATTTCTTATGGATTCGGGCTACCCGCGCCGACCCCACCTTTGCAGCGCCTAAGCAAACTGTAAACGTACCAATTTTATGCTGTTGAAGTGGAGGGTTGAAAGCTGTGAATAAGGATCTTTGAATAAGGTTTCTGGAGTTTTATTGAACGTTGAAAGCTCATGAGAAGCTGTTGTATGAGCTTGCTTGCAAACGAAAACAGCATGGTTCACACTCACGGCACATCTTGTCTGGAAATTGAGCGTAAACCGTGATTTGATATGGGAAACATGTTATGTCACCATCGTCTCAGAAACTCGACTAGGGACCCCAAGCCTAAGTTTAAAAACTATTTTTGACATTTTTAATGTGCCAATAATCCACTAGACGATACTCCAACTTTTATTTTATAGTCCTAGCCAATTCTAGTCCCTCCTCATTTTGGGCACTGCGTACAACATTTTCGGCGGCACGGTATTTCCCTTCGGTACTGTATCTCAATTAAGCTAATTGTATCAAATTTTGGCTGTTTTGTGTTGTTTTATTGACAATATTTGGAATTATTGTTTGTTTTTTACTTTTTTTAAAAAACTGGCCTCTTTTAAAGTCGTCGCCGCTGCAGCAGAAAGCCAGCGGCTTTTCAGGCTCCGCCGCGGCACTTCCACCAGGTGCGACCATAGCGCAGTAACGAGTTCGCTTATCACCCAGACGACTTTCCAAAGTCGTGGGTTCGAATCTTGGGGATTTATTTTAAGGTTTTCAATATGGGACATTTCATTTGCAACGCGAAAGGTTACTGTATCCCTCTATTATTGCGTCAAATAGAAAGAACTAGGATTGGCGCAGACTATATACACTTTGAAATTTCATCCACAAAGAAGCGAGAAATCCCGCTTTGAAAACTGCAACTTTAACCCTCGTTTTTGCATTGCGGTCGTGATTGGGCTGGGTCCTGCCTAGCCAGTGCACAGACCTCGCTAAACAGCGGACAAATGTTTGCTATAAATGAAAATCCATTTACTGAAAGATTATAATTAAGTTGGTGTTTGATAATGACCCTTTGTATTTTTCTCATATTTCTGATACTAAAGTTCATTTGAATAAATTAAAAATACATGTAATAGCCGTTTTTAAATTTCAAGGTTTCCGGTTGTTTGGCAATGGAGCGCGGATACCGTCGTTTTTGATCAAACATCTATTATTCAAGTAAAGATTGCAAACGGTGTTCAACATGGATTTTGCTTTTGTATACGTTAA
The DNA here is from genome assembly GCA_964057215.1 of Oscheius myriophilus. Lineage (NCBI taxonomy): Eukaryota > Metazoa > Nematoda > Chromadorea > Rhabditida > Rhabditidae > Oscheius > Oscheius myriophilus. The sequence continues at coordinate 2,041,317 of OZ059903.1, forward strand.
TAAACCAAGAAGGAGCTAGAGTATACAAATATATAGAGGTTAAAGGTGTCAGAGGTCTTTGCAATTGACGTTTTTCACTTTTTGTAGTTTTAAAACAGCAGAAACAGTTCAATAAAGGTTTTTTTGGGCATTATGGGAGTGAAAACAGTTTTTCCGGCAAACGCCGGCGCTACAGAGTAAATTTGCAACAAATTCACTAACTGAATTTACACAAAAACGGACAGCAAATAGAAAACTCGCCTTTAAATCACTGTAATATACATCTTCAACAAGTAGGACCAAATTTATAGTTTTTGGAAAGCGCACATTTAACCGAAATCGGTGTTCTTCAGCGAATTGATCAATTCTTTTGCAAGTCTGTCGCAGTCGGCACAAAACTTCAAATGACAGCTAAGGAAACAAAGAGAATTTATTTAACACGATTGCAAACTCACTTTTTTCAAAATGTTTAAAAGAAGAATACTGGTGAGGCGCTGCATTTCCCAATGTCGCACGAGAACTGGTGTGAACAAAGCGAAACCGGGCAATCAGGAAAGCCGTTCGAAAAAAAGCGGTCTTCGTCGATTACGCTGAAAATGGTATACAATAACGATTTGTTTCGATTGTTCTTCAACAACAATGGCAAAATCGCGGGCCGGCCCGGGCCGGCCCGCGAATCCCTTGTCCGAGTGTGGTTCCGTCTCTCCTTCATAAATTCATCTTGAAGGTAAAGTTTATAGCTACCACAAGAGATCAAATGAAATGACACAGTTTGTTCATAATTGCCTAGAACGGTTGCAAGCTTCTTCGCTGTTAGGAGCCGCAATTTTTTGGAACACGGAGAGAAAATCGGAAAGAGGGCAATAGGTTTTCCCTGAACAACTGGGAATTGATGGAGTTAGGTCGACAAGTCCTGGAGATTTCGCGCCTTTCTTGTAGAACAACTGAAAAAATGAGAATGAGTGAGTGAGTGAGTGAGTGAGTGAGTGAGTGAGTGAGTGAGTGAGTGAGTGAGTGAGTGAGTGAGTGAGTGAGTGAGTGAGACATGAGGCATACCTTAATGTTCGGTTCACCTCCAACACGCCACAGCTCCAAGACAATAAGTGAGTTGAAAGAAGGCCAAGCGCTTCCTATAGCTGTCGCCCTAACTCCCATACTCTCCAGGGCCACTGCTACCAGCCAGTCTTGCTATAATAATTTCACAAATTGAAAAACCCAAGGAATCTCACAGTCGAGTATGCAACAAATTTCCTTTCCTTCCACTTTTTGCTACACTTGGCTGAATCTGTCCTACAGTCCCATGACTGAAGTAGGTTGCTTTGCAGTTGATGAAGAAGATGGCCTCCTTTGACCCGAAGAATCGCTTCATTACGGTATTCATCTGCTCCAATGATAAAGTTAAAGACTCTTCGGTATGAAGCAAAGAGCTCTTCACGAACTGGGGAGAATTCGGGAGTGTTGTGAAAACCACTCAAAATCTGAAATGAGAACTTTGAAATTGCGTACCCAAGAAATGCGATTTCACACCATTATCGACTATTTGGCTCGGGTTACGGTAGGTCGCTACGGCTTACTGTACTTCAATCGAAAATTGATCCAAGCTGGGCCAGTTTGGTTGCAATCGACTTCGTTAAAAGAAACAAGTCCGATTATGCTGACTAAATTTGCAAATAACAACGAGATATATATTTATCACAAATCAACTTTTTTGGCTCTCTTCTTGTTGACCTGGGTTTTTCTCAAACTAGGGTTATTTTATAAACATTTTCACTTTACTTGATGTATTGGTGGTAAAATACTTTTACAAAAAAAAAACATAAAAAATATTAAAGGGACCATCAGGGTCCTTTTTAAAGTTTATTTTAATTAATAAATTTAATTTAGTCGATAAACTATCTACTTAACATTTTCAACTCCTTTTTCATAAAAAGCCGTAATTTCAAATCAAAAGTTAAAAAATATTTTTTCCAACGGGTTCCAGCTTACGTTTTTTCACACCATCTGCCCGCTGACCAAACGGTCCCGGGTTCGGTTCCACTCTCGTGCAAGTGGTTTTTGCTGGCTAAAAATTGCCACTGCAATCGTACTGTTGTATTCTGACGTTGGTTTTAATTGTAGGAAAAAAGGTCCCTGATGGTCCCTTTAATAAATCGTTGCGTTTTGAGGCATTCAAATGCCGGTGGGTCATTTGAATTTCCCGCCAGGAGTACGGTAGCTCTGATTTGCTTTGCGGATCTACAATTCGATAAAAAATGTGTCGTAATCAATAAAATTTGTCTTTTATCCATTCATATAGATATTTACAGCGAACTAAAGAATCACGTTGCCCTTAACGCGATTGATCACAGAGGTACTCGCAAAAGATATTGCACCAACCGTGAATCGAACCCGGGACCTTCACAACTGCATTTTCCAATTTCAGCTCGACGTTTAGCAGGCCGCCCGTTGTTTAGTGATTCAGTACGGTAAGACAGCTGCTCCTCATTAAGCTTATCTAGCGATGACTACTATTGAAAATATACATAATTTAGGGTATTGAACCACATTCTCTCGTTTAAAGCTTTAAAATGAAAAATTACATGTTAAAATGAATTTTAAAAGCCCGTTTTCTTTCGCCTGTTTGAACCTCAGGGTTTTCGTGGCGGGACCCAGCTTCAATGAAACGGCGCATTTCCGAAATACGACCGCAGCAAATGTGAGAATTCTGGGGTGTTTTTCGTAGATTTCTTTTTAAAAGTTGATGCAAAACACTTTTATCATTTGGCCTGAGTTTTTTGCCGACCCAAAAATGTCTACAGTCAAGGAAATACGGTTTTTTTGTGTTTTTCGTTATTTTCCGGTCGCTGAATTTTAGAGAAAAAACTCAGGCCACATAAGGCATTTTGTTGAAAACGGCTAGAACGTCCAGGTTTGCGGCGGACAGTTTGTGTTTTTAAACCAGCTGTCTGTCGCGAATTCGACATTTTCCGGCCGGTTTCTCTATTTAATTAAGTTGAATGAATGATTTTCTAAATATTTGAACAACGAAACAACAAATTCGATGTTAAAACGATTAAAAATAAGCATTTTTAATTTTCAAATCTTAAATCAAATAGTTCGTTTCGGGAAGCCATTAGACGCTTTCCGCCCTTTAATGTGCCGACCTCGGCGAGCTGTGGTAATCAATAAAATTTGTCTTTTATCCATTCATATAGATATTTACAGCGAACTAAAGCATAAAACGAATATATATTGAAAAAATCGATTGTTTCACTAAAAATGGTCATAAATCTACGAAATTATTCGATAACATGTCTTTTTGTCAAATTTGGCAGAGCGTTTCTTAGTTTACAAAGAATTTAAGAGTTTAAGGATTTCATAATTTTAAAAAAAAAACCAAAAATAATAATCCTACCTCATTGACAAGCATCTCCGCTTTTGCGAATGCCTTCCCGTCGGGAAACACGGTGGAATTCACATGTAGACCGAGGCATTCAAACACAAACCCTTCATAATCGGGCCACTGAAATAGCAAGAAAAATAAATATACCGCAATAATTTTCCCCTACATGGTGAAAAGTTCCAAGTGACGGCGCGTCAGGGCACTCCTTCCTCAGGTAGTCGTTTTCAACAGGACAATTCATCCAACGGTAGTTGAGAATCTAAATCGATTTTCTGTTTTGCAAGAAAAAATGCAAACAGTTTCATTATTTTCATAGGAATAGACTGGAACAAAAGCTGGCCGATCGGGGCGTGAGAACATGCCGCTCCCAACAGCGGACGCAGTGATCAAGCATCTGTTGATGTGCATCGATCGGAAGTAGAGCTGAAAATCGATAATAGATTGATTTTGGGACTAAACTGAGAGATGTATAGATTTTCTGTTTTATTGCACTCCACTCGGCCGCAAACGCAGTTAAAACGCCCAAGATGCCGCAGCCAGGGGGTTCTGGCGCGCGAACCCCCCCCCCACCGGTACTGTCAAATTTGGGTAAACAATCGATTTTCTAAAGCATATAGATTTCAAAATATCGATTTTCCCATTTATAACAGTCCTTTATGTTAAAAACGCGGTGAAATTGCCCAGGGTACATGAACAGGGTGTATGGGGTGGGGGTGCGGCGGGCGAGCCCCCACCCCTTTAATTTTGGTAAAACAATTTTAAATTGATTTAAGCTTACAAACAAAGCATTTTGTAAAAACAATGAAAAAGTCATGCAAACCCCCAACAAACCTCAGAAGGCTTCATTGGAGAGCGAAGAAATCCCGTATTCACATAGCGATCTCCTAAGAATTTGCCCAAATCCACTGAAGTTGCTATCCCATCCTTAAAATTATGGATTTTACAAAGTTAAAAGAGCACGTTACATCTGTGAGTTCGCCTATTCCGTTGGAAAAGACGCTTTCGAAGGATTTGTTTGAGAGAGCGACTGAGGGGGCACGAGCTCCGTGGCGGAATAGCTAAAAATGCAGTTTTAAGTGCGTTGGTGCGTGTGTGCACGAAGGCATGTGTGCGTATGTTCGGGTATTCACGTGTGCGTGTGCGTGTGCGTGTGCGTGTGCGTGTGCGTGTGCGTGTGCGTGTGTTAAAACGGTTCGACTCAAAAACTCACAACACTAACCGATACCAACTCCTCCTTCGCCTCTTCTGATGTTATCAAAACCGGTAGTAAAAGGATCAATATCAGTTTAATCATACCTGAAATACTAAATTAATGTTATTAAATCCAAAAACACAAGATCTACAAATTTGAACATATGGAAAAGCCAAAGAGGCAGGCAGATGACCGGTGGAATAAATCATAAATCGCCTGCTGGAGGAAGAGCGCTAGATGGAATTCCAAATCAGCTGCTAGATTTGATCGTGAGAACGACAATACACAGGCATGTTCAAAAGATTAGCGACATATACAAATAAAAGTTCATTTTAAGATAGAAACGTAGAAAATTTTCAGCAGGAACAAAAAGACAGCTGTTAGAGGTCACATCAGTCTATCCGTCTCTTGAACAACTGCTTTGTGGCTTTTTCTTGAGGTGTGTTTTTTTTATGAGACAGAGAGATTGAGGCAGATTGAGAGACATAGAGAGGTATATAGAAAAGTTGGGGGCCCAACGCACGTTGTGTGCGTTAGGTGCGTGCGTGTGGGGAGAGACAGGTCAGGGCGCGCCCGTGGTCAAAGCGGGGGTGAAAATCAATAAGTGAGCACCCCATTGACCTAAATTCGAAAATAAAATTGAAAAAACGCTAACTCTTTTGTTTTATGTCCTAGTAACCTTGCGACCACCCTCAGAGGTTACCTAGGAATCATCAGAACTTTGCCAGGACCACCCGCAACGCTGAAAGATGCTTCAGGACCACCCAGAGAGTAGGAAATGGTGCCAGCCTCGACCACCCATTTAGGGAATAAACAAAACTGTTACAAGACCACATACAGAGGTCATCTAGGAAGAATGAGAAACAAATTTTAAAAGTCTTAAATTAAAAGACTAGCCGTGACGCTGAAGGTTGTCTAAGGACCACCAACTGAACGACGAATGACGAAAGCCGCAACCACACATTCAGGAAACTCGTCTGAGAGACCCACCAGATGGGTCGCATGAATGGGTGGTCGAGGCTATCGTCATTCCATGCATTCAGGGTGGTCCAGAGCAAGCATGGCAAAATTTGGGGCCGGCCTGGGCCGGCCCGGGCCGAGAAAAATTTTTGAGCGGGCCGGCCCGGGCCGGCCCGAAAATTGTTTGGTCCAGAGAAAAGAACGTGGCGTTGTGGGGGGGGGGTCCTGGTCTGAGAGACCCACCAGATGGGTCGCATGAATGGGTGGTCGAGGCTGTCGTCATTCCATGGATTCAGGGTGGTCCAGAAAAAAGAACGGGGCGTTGTTGGTGGTCCTGGGCAAGGTTACGATTCATTGGTGTCTCTTTGCTATTTCGATGGCTCTCTCTCTCTCTCTCTCTCTCTCTCTCTCTCTCGCTCGCTCGCTCTTCCAAATCACCCCACAGGCTATAATATTAATATTTATTGTGTCACGATTCCAATAGGAACCATATTATTGCACATGTCTTATTATTAATCCACTCCTATCGCTCTTATTTTCCGGTAGCATCCTGGTTGTCCATGTCGCGTCCGGTGGAACCAGTCTGAGAGCACGAAACAGCGGCCACAGTTGGAGCGGTGGCAGAGTTGGTAGTCTTCCAAACTCCATTAACGCAGAAGAGCTAAATTTATGCCTCCGTGTTATTTTTTTCGACTTTTTACCCTAAGCGTGGCCTGAATGTTTCCAGTGGCTTGAGCAATCTGGACATTGCCTGAGTTAACGGCTTGGACGGCGACAGATGCGGGCTGAAATTAAAGCCTCGTCAATAAAAGTGCTTGAAGTTGTTAAGGCCTTAAAGGACTTTTGAAAAACTAACGTTAGTATCTGGAGCAGCGGTGCAAACGAGGTATCCAAGAGTGGGACAGTTGGAGGAGAGACGGCGCAGTACGGAGCACTGCTGGTAGTTGGCAATTGGAGCTACCGGGGCAATTTTGGGCAGTGAGCTGATTGTCAACGGTTGGCAGCACACTGAACATTTTAATTAATCTTGTTTGAAATCTTCTTCAAAGTCCTGTGTACATACTGCAATAGCGGGGTATGCCAATGGCCAGCGCTTGGCTAGCTCCACTGACACTATGGCGCAGTTGGTTAGTGCCTCGCTTCATACGCACAAGGTCCGGTTTCGATCCTCCCCTGTATTGTTCTTTTTGCTTTCTTCATTTCAAAACGCTGTGATTTCTTGCGGTCATTCCCGTTTGCCATTTCATCGCCTGTTTCGAGAAAACACGCTTTGATTAGCCCCGCCGCGCAGACAATGGAAGGGCAACGGGATCCTTGTCGCAGTTCCGATACGCGCAAAATTCATCCATGATCTCGTTAATTTTCGATTTCGGTTCCGCCGCTTTCGCTGCTTTCAATGAGCGGAAGAGATATAAATTTATAGTCTAGTCGAAAAAAATGGGAAATTACGCGTTCTCATTATTACAATAAGATATAAAAACATGTTTTATAAAAAAGCGCGTTTGGGAAAAATCGATTTGTAGCTATTTTTATTGTAAGTTTTTTTTTAGTTTACGTTTACTTTACTACTTGAAGCAAGCATGTGACAGCGAATTCTCACATTTATCGCAAGCCACCGATTTGGTACGGGTTTAAGCCGCGCCAGGCTTACCGCAGGCAGCGAAGTGGCATACTGACTTTTTCATTGCGTAAACACAGTACAAGGACACTGTTGACATGATGTAAATTTGATTTTCCGCATTGTTTCACGATTTATGACCCTTTTAATTATGGTGTCAATAGAGTTTAAACCCCATTTCTTTCTGCTAAATATATTTTTAATTTTTATAATTTGCAAAACCTTGCGAATTTTGATTAAAATGAGAAATTTCATCTATACATATAATTCCGTATTTAAGAGGGCTGAATTGGGTGATTTTCGTGTTTTCAGGATACGGTATTCCAGCAAAAAAAAAAACGCGAGATACAAAAGTTTGAAAATGAGAGATTTTTTCATTTTAATGCTACTTTTAAACAAAAACGACAAATTTAGCCTGTTATTATTGAATCTTTAAAAAAATGCATATAGGGGGTTATTGCGAGGACGCTCGGGATAAAACGCTCTCTAATCGCTGTGCAATGTTGCGGGCAACACATTGAATACTCGTAATTTTTATTCCAAAATATGCAAAATTAACAAATAGTTTATATAAGGGGGTTATTGCGAGGACGCCCAGGTCAAAACGCTTTCAAATCGCGCGCGCTGTCAATTTGTTGTAATGTTTAACTGAAAAACAACAAAATCTTTTACAAAAGATCTTTTTGTTTCGATTTTCATTCGAAAAACGCTATTCCCCATAGGCCCTCTGCCAAGTTTTGCCTCCCGCAGAGAGCGCGGAAAGCGAAAACGTCGACCAAAACTGGGGAAACCTCGCAGAATTCGTTTTCAATGACACTTTCTCTTGTGAAAAATGCCAAAAGGCTGAATTTGATTGCAAAGTAGAAACTCTAACCTGTGGTTGTTGTTACTGTAGTGGTGGGGACGCAGGCCAGGGCGACAGAGGCGAAAACGGCCAAAGAAACCACCACGGAGCGGATCATCCTGAATATTTTGGTATAAAAACGCAAAAATTGAGGATTTGGAGCTCAATCTGGAAAATTTCGCCTCATTGGAGACGGGAAATATGGGCTTATAAAGTGCTGCTGAAGCTTCAGAAGCTTCAGAAGCTCCAGAAGACACATGGTTGATAAAAGAATAAGAAGGAGAAGGGTTGTATGCCCTTTCAGAAGCCATTAGCATCATCTGAAGCTATTAGCGGGCTTTATCTCAGGGGCAGAGGTGAAAGCGAATGGCCGGTAGGGGGCGCGGCTTCCGCGCCTCTCTCCCGACGCTACCCGTTTTTAGCGCCTCCGGCGGGTCAGCGGGGGGTGGCACAAAGGAATTTGATAAGGAACAGCCAGCAGAGTGACCCGGACCTGACCGAAGGAGAGAAAAGCTGCTTGGACCAGACACCAGACTGAGAGCCAGTTGGCAAGGATGCAGAGAGTGCAGAGGAGATATTGAGATTGAGACGGAGAGAGGAAAGATTTAGACAAGAAGAGGGAATAAAGAGAATAAGACAAAAAGGGGGAAAAGGAGAGACTAAGAGTGAGAGAAAAGAGAGGAGATATTGTGACTGAGAACGAGGTAATTTGAGATTGAGAGAAAAGAATGAGTGAGAGAGGCAAGACATTGAGAGGAAAGACTGAGACTGCGAGGTAACCGAGAGAGAAGAATGAGATGAACGGAGAAGAGAAAGGCTAAATAAAGACTAACAGAGTAAGAGTAAGACGATTCTGAGACCAGAGCGATCTGGGAATGGACACTGAGACGGATGGTGGGAGTAGCGAGAGACAAACCATTGAGACAAAGAGGAAAAGGGAGAAAGTGAGACTGAGACAAAAACTCAGATAGACTGAGAGAAGAGAGCCCTGAAAGGCAAAAAGTCGCTAAGAGAAAGATAGACTGACCGAGAGAGAGAGAGAATGAGAGAGAGAGTGAAAGAGAATGAGAGGGAGAGAGAGGGAGAGAGTGAGTGAGAATGAGAATGAGAGAGAGAGAGAGTGAAAGAGAATGAGAGAGGGAAGGAGGGAGAGAGAGAGAGAGAGAGTGAGGGAGGAAAGAGGCGCAATTTAGACTGAAGTCCAAAAATGGAGAAAAAAAGAGGAGACATGTAGAAAGGAGAGAGGAAGGGTTGAGTTTGTAAGAGGAGAAACGAGAAATTGAGAAGAGGATATATTAAGACATAGAAATTCAGGGGTTGTTTAGAGATTGAGACTCACAAAAGAGATATTGAGATTGAAAGAGATGTGAAGAGAAATTGAGGTGAGAAGAGGCTCACATTGAGACAGGAGAGGACTAAGATGAGACAGAGAGGCAAAAACGGATGAGAGGTTTAAAATAGACAAAAACATATAGACAAAGCTAAAGAGGCAACAAACAGAGTAAGAGATTGAGAGAGAGAGAGAGAGAGAGAGAGAGAGAGAGGTGAGAGAGAGAGAAAGAGAGAGAAACCGTCATTCCTAAAAACGCCATATTAAAGAAAAACAATTTATAACTGTATATACAAGCAACAATATATCTCAAAATCTCTATTTTCCAATTCCAAGACCACTGGAAATTCCGATCGGGCCGACTCCAGGGATACCAATTCCAAGACCGGAACTGACTCCAACAAGACCACCACCGCCGCCTCCGAGACCTCCCAGACCGCCTGAAATTCAAATTATCTCGAAAAATGAAAATTTTTTACCTCCGCCTCCGATTCCAGGAGCAGAGATGCCCAAACCAGTGTTGACTCCAATGCCTCCAACTCCAACTCCTCCGCCGATTCCGATTCCACCGCCTGAAATATTTAGATGTAAACTGAGTTTGGTGAGATTTTTTCATAGGTTTGAGAGATTTCTTGCTGAGTGAACAGCTCCCAAAACCCTTTTTAAAATGGTTTGGGTTGTAGGGGGGGGGGAGTTCTTTTATGATGCTAAAGGTGGGGGCTAAACTAAAAGCTCGATGGGGGCTTCATACTTTGCTTACTGATGGGGGCTACATTGCGATCAACTTGCTTGGGGGGGGGGGGGGGTGGGGGGGGGGGATTCGATTAAGTGGCGGCATAAGTAGAATAGCGTTTTATACCTGGAGTGCCTTCTAGAAGCAAAATATGGGGGCTTGGTTACGACACCTTTTATGTTTTGGATAATCAAATACGTGGGGGCGCAAATTAAACCAGAAGGGGAATAAGTGGTACGGGGTGTTCTTTCAAGATAATAGAGGTGGGAGATCAACTATATGCTTGTCTAAGGGGAACTTTTCGCTTATGGAGCGAACCCCACCCTAAAATAGTTTGGGGGTTCTATTAAGAAGATATAGGTGGGGGCTTAACTATAAGTGGGGTCGGATACTTTGTTTACCGAAGGGGGCTTCACTGCGATCGAGTCGTTTGGGGGGCGCAATTTGAATAAGTGAGGGGGGCATAAATAAAATAGTTTAGTCATGCTTGGTATGGGGGGTTCTCTCAATATTTAAAAGATGGGGCTTGGTTATGGTTCTTTCAAGGGTAGCAATAATCGAATACTTGGAGACGCTATTAGAAAAATGGGGGCGGGGAAGGGGGGCATAACTAGTATGGTGGTGAGGGGGGTCTTTCAAGATGATAAAGTTGGGGGCTCAACGATATACTAGTTTGGATATTTAGGGCATATTTAGAAAAGCTATTTGTAATGTGGATGTGACCCAAACTTATGGGGGTTCTCATAAGATACCCCCATATTAAAATTACTATCACTATAACCGGATTTGGTGGATGTCAGTAGTTTCCCTCTATTGGCAATCGTAACCCTTGAATTATAGCCCCCCCCCTAGTTGGTGGGGGGGGGGGGTTCTTATGTGACACTTACTGTTGGGGGCTACATTACCATATACTATAGCGTTATGGGGGCAATTTTGGAATGATGGGGGGGAACATAATTTCAATAGTTTGTCGTAACTCGAATCTGTTAAACAGGAGGTTCTTTTATGATGATACATTGCGAAAACTACCCCAGAGTATCATCTTTTGCAAAATGTCAGTAGGACCGCCTACAAATACTCTTAAAGTGTGGTGGGGGCTTAACTACAGTCCAAAGGACCGAATGTGGGGGCACTTTTACAAGCTTTCAAAAAATCGATAATTTTACCATTTTTTTTTAAACTCACTTCCTCCCTGAGGCCTGTAGTTTGATGTCTGAGGTCTGTAGTTCGAAGCCGTCGGTTGAGGCCTCGGCCTAGCTGCTTCAATTTCAGCACTTGAGATTTCAGGCAACTCTTCTTCAGAAGTGTGGGGCTTCGATTTCACGAACTTCTTCTCCCACGCTTCTTCATTATCCCAACTGTTGGTGGTAGGGCGAGGGGCAGAAGTGGTAGCGAATTCTTCTGAAAAAGGGGTTTTTAGGTGCGAGTGCGAATTTGTAAAATAAAAAATTCAGAATGGTTCAAAAAGTTCGTGTCAGCCAATAATTGAAATTTTACACGTGCTCGATATGATTTTGCAGCCGCGACGCGACCGCAACGCGGCGCGCTCGCGAAATTTATCGATTAGTTGTAATAACTTGAATTGCTTTTTGGAAATTGGTTTCTTTCTGAATACAATTTGTTTCTTTATGAAAAAAAACGAAAATATAAATTTTCTAATTAATTTTCAAATTGTTATTTAATTTGCCATTTATTTAATTTGAACTGCGGCGGGTAGATCAAATAGCAACGCCGCAAACGAACGGCGAGAAACCAGAAAAAACGCGCGGTTTAAAGTGAACCACAAACGGCGTTGAAAACATATTTTTGATCTATATTTTGAAACAAATGTTCTGTAACGTTTTTTTTAGACGAAAATGGCAAAATTTAGGCATTGCGGGGTGCAGAAGTAGTGAATTCGTCTGCAGGCAGGATTTTCTAATCGTAAAGTGAACTGATAATTTTGAAAAGACGCTAAAAGTGTGTGAAAAGCTGTTTTTTGCCCGAAGTGTTTATAAATTTCGCAGCCGCGACGCGACCGCAACGCATCACCTTCGAGCGCTGTTTTTATCGATTAGTTGAAATGCGAAATCGACCTTTCCATGGAAACAATGAAAAGATGAATTTTTGGTATTTTGCGTAATTATTTGGCACATTTCAAAAGTGTGTGGCGATGGATAAACGAAATACACAATTCAAACTACATGTCGGCATGTAATTAGAAAAAAGTCGTGCAAAGTTTGTTTTAAAAATTTCAAAGCTTACGAGTTTCGTGAATGTTCCCTGATGGTTTCTACAGCAACTATGCTCACTTTTTCCAAGGTAGCACGCTGTTAAACTACGAGCAGATATACAGAAGTTAGATCAAATACAGACAAGTCACACCCGTACGACATCGGCAACAGAGGGCAAACTCTATCTCCGCTTTAAATAAGTTTGCTCTGGTAACTTTTTAAAAATTTAAACATATGAATTAACTCTGTAATTAAATTTCAAAAACAAAACCCACTGGAATCGAACTCCTCCAGTTCCAAGCTGTCAGTTCGCTCCTCTGAGAAGTGGAACTTCTTCTTTTTGGGCGTGTGAGGACGAGGTCTCTTGTGGGAGTGTTTGTGCTTATTAACGAATTGCTTATAATTTTCCAATTGATCGTCATAATATCCGCTGCCTCCACTGCCTCCGTTTGTGTATTGGGGATAGAAATACGCTCCTCCTTGAGAGTAGCCTCTGAAAGTGACAACATTTGATACTCAGTCAAGCAGTGAAATCATTAAAAACAGATATTCTATTTAACCAGTAGGAAAAAAAAACTGATTTTCCAGCAAGAATTTCAGCAACAACAAAAAAAGTCGCTACATTTTCGATTTCTCAAATGATCAAGGTGGCAGAGTTTAGCCTTGACCTTCATGGCGTACTTTTTCGGTCAAACCACTGATAGGAATAGATTTTTAACCCTGAACCGGAAAATATAAAAATAGCAAAAATGTAACGTCAACAGATGAAGTTTGGGACGTTAAAATCCCAAATTCAAAAAAGGGACTTACCCGCAGAAACTTGGACATTGGCATTGTTGAGCTATTTGCGGTTGGTTGCAAGCGTAGCCACTTAAGGTCCAGGCTGAAAGAGAAATTTTACAGAGAGGTTTTAGAGAGAGAGAGAGAGAGAGAGAGAGACAGACAGACAGAGACAGAGACAGAGACAGAGACAGAGACAGAGACAGATACAGAGACAGAGACAGAGACAGAGACAGAGACAGAGACAGAGACAGAGACAGAGACAGAGACAGAGACAGAGACAGAGACAGAGACAGAGACAGAGACAGAGACAGAGACAGAGACAGAGACAGAGACAGAGACAGAGACAGAGACAGAGACAAAGACAGAGACAGAGACAGAGAGACTTACTGGCTGTTGAGTAGGCAACGGAGGAGAGAAGTAAGCAGAGCAGTTTCATCTCGACTGGGACACGAGAGACACTGACGCTGCGGGGAGCCAAGGGGCATTACAACACATTTTTGTCTCTTCGCCCTTTGTGCGCGCGGAAAACAGTTCGTTACAACCACAAACAACGAATCGGACACAGGCAAAGGGGGAGAAACCGCTGTTCACACGTCTTCGTAATGCGATCATGAGAAGGTCAGCAGAAAACACAAAAGCGCTCATACACATCCGCTTTCTGAATCTGTAATTTTCTTTCTTTTACAAAAAAAGATAAACAAGGATACTTTTAATGATTTGAAGAAAGAAATTTGGCGAGCGACCGTTTTTCTTTCACTTTTCGGCGCATCTCTAATTTTTCCTTTTATGTTTGTGCCTATCTGTTTTTTTTTCACAAATAAGCACAAATAGAACATTTCAGTTTTTCATCTGAAAAAAATTTATAAAATAACATATAAAATTAGAACCCTTTTTCACTTAAGTTTTGACAGATTCAGTTTGTTATAAGCCGAAAATAAATGTATTTTTTTCAGGATCAATTTTCCCGCTTGAGCAATTATAGATTAAAAATAGAAAAAAAAACTGACAAAAAAAACAAAAGTGTAGACTCGTGTAGTTTTGTTGATATTTTAGGGATTTTAATGAACTTTTTTCGCTTATTCAAATGTTATTTTTTTAAACATAAGATTATATTGAGATGTTACATTTTTGTAAGGTACAGTAATCCGGCTTATCTACCGTAACCTTGAATGAAAAATCGATTTACCCAAACGAAAGTAGTTTCATAAAAATCTTCGACTATCCAAAAGCTTCGTCCGATTTGACTGCGTAGATAGCCTGAGTATCCCACACTTGGTAACTCCAGGGCTTTTAAAAACCAAGTTAGTTTTGGCAAAATCCGCTTATTTTCCCTAAATTTGGAAAACTGTCAACTAGGAGTGCGAAAAATCAACACATCGGGTGGAGAAAATAAAGTAGCTGTTTTTTTCTGCGAGTGTGCTTCTGGGCAACATTCGCAGAACCATTCGTGGCGAGACTTTCATTTCCATTCACAGGTGGTTTCCATCTCAATAATCCTCGAAAAAACCGTGATATACGGCATCAACTCAAAATACAACATGGAAATTTTGGCACGATGTGAAAAAATCAAATTTATCTTTAAAAACCATTAACTTCCTTTTAAAAACGTCATCTACAACAACACCATTTGAGATTACTCTTTTACGGTCAAAGAAAAAAAAAGAAAATTCTTTAAAATTCTTTATTACCAACTTTAAAATACAATTTACTAACTTGACAATTTGAAAATACAATATACATACATCTTTATTCGAGTTCAATCAGTATATGGCATCAAGTCCTAAGTGAGCTGTGGGAATTTTACCCGTGAGAACCGTCCGACGGACACACCGGGGACTGAAGACCCGGCTTGTAGCCTAGTATTATGCGAGTGGGAAAGTCACAGCGGTCGTATCTACAGAAGCACCCATTAGATCTCCTCCTCCAGCATCGACTCCTCCGTTCCGTTGAAGGAATCAGCCGACTTCAACACGTGGTACACGTCGAACATGGCGTTACGGGCAGGGCGAAGGAGGAGGGTGGCCAGGAGGGAGAGGATGAACATCTCACAGATGATGACGAAGTTACAGACGACTGAAAGAAGAGGTTTAGAGAGCGAGAGAGAGAGAGAGAGAGAGAGAGAGAGAGAGAGAGAGCAAGAGAAGAGAGAGGCAGAGGAAATACAGTTGACCCAAGCAATGCGAATTAATGAATACTAAATTAAGTCCCCCCCCTATGTATACCCACTCGTTTGGTATGAAACGGACTTTTAATTTTAAGAAAACTTTTATTGTTTTTTTTAATTGTTGTGTTTTCTTGTTTAAATGTTTTTAGGTTTAAATATAACTAATTTTGTAAACAATGAAATGTTAGCTAATAAAATATGGCTAAACTCATTGCTTTTTACAGTATAATTCTCACTGTATTTTTTTGAATTTTCATGGCAAAATGGCTATGAATTCGCCGAAATGTCTGTTTTGGATTTTGGTCTTAACTTAAATTTTGAATTTAACTTTTGATTTAACTAAATGGTTCGTATGGGGGGGACAAAATTGCATAATATGGTAATATGGAAGGGGGGCTTAACTGGATTACTCTTGTGGGAGCCTAACTAAATATACGGGGAGGTGGTATCGAAAGAAGTTCGGGGTACACTAGTTCAACCCCCCCAATTCAATTGTGGAAAGTTGAACTGAATTTAGATACCCCCCCCCCTTCCACGGAATGGGGGGTTCAACCGAAGAATAGGAGAGAGATTTGAGGGAAAGAGAGATTTGAGAGAGAGAGAGAGAGAGAGAGAGAGAGAGAGAGAGAGACTCACAGGTGGCATTCTCCTGGGCAGAGAGCAGGGGACCACAGTCGATGAGACCGAAGCGCAGCAGGACATTCTGGAAGATCATCGGCTGCTGGGCGGAGAAGAAGAGGAGCGACACGTCGACGAAGCGGAATATCGTCATGAAGCAGTAGGAGGAGAGCTTGTTCTGAAAAAAAACTTGTATCGTCATCCAAAAACTGACATTTTCCCCCAAAAGCCACACCCTTATCTCTGAATAACCCGTCAAAAATTCGCCTCCGATTCCGGTTCAAATGCCAAAGATAAGCCAGCCTCTCGTGGGGGCGTAGAGACCTACCGATGTCACTCTGGCGAGGGTGTGCACTCCGAAGATGGCGAGGAGGAGAGATCCAACTGAGAGCATATCCGAGTAGCGGAGGAACATTTTCGCCTCCTCTCGCATCTCAGCCACGGCTACAATGTCGCACACGATGATGATGGCACGGACCACGGGCGCCTGCAGAACCATCCATTCCAGGCGGCGCAGGTTCTTTCTGAAAATGGAGAAATAATTTGCTTGTTTGCAAACTTTCGTGCGATTTTGTCACATAGTACGATTTGGTGGGCCAAAGGGTTGTTGATAGATTCAACCCCACCCCTATTGGTATAAGCCATTCGTCATGTTTTGCCTTTTCATAGTTTTCTTACAAAAGGAAGGTGAGTCAAATGTCATAATCACGCCATTTTCGAATCAATTGACACCAGAATTTTGACCCTATTGACACAGCGCTTTTGACCCTGCTGACAATAGGATTGTATACCCTATTGGCTCCATGCTTTCGACCCTTTTGACACCCAGATTTCGACCCATCAATATCAGGGTTTTTGAACCCTATTGACACACTGTGCTCCGTAACACTGTTTATCTGTGGTACGTTTTGGTACATTTGACGACGAATATATACGATCTGAGCACAAAGTTTTTTCAGTCATTTTGTGGCCTATGCACCCCCAGAATTACGGCATGAGCCAAGAACTGGGAGTGGCACCCGTACCAAATGGGATGGGTGAATCCCAAAGTGTGTCACATTAAAATCCGGGCCAGCCAGTGCTCATGGTACCATTCGAATGGCTACTCTATTTCTATCGGAATTCCGGAAATTCCCCGCAAAAAACCATTTATCTGCAATTTTTGCGATTTAACGGCCGATTACAAGCCAAGCAAAGAGATAAGCAAAGATCGGAAACCAGAAAAACACCTGTTAATAGAAAATTGAAAAAGCTTGTTTCGCAATTGTCAACTAGTGCTGTCGTTAGACAATTTTAGTGAATTGAACCCTACTGGCACGGTGGGGCAGGTTCATGAAAACTCTGAGCGAAAAATCCAACTATTAAACCATATCAGCCGTTTTTCTCAATCTCAGTCCCTTTATTACGCCGTATTCGTGCATGAATGACCGCCCTGCTGGCGAAAACCGCGATAGGAACTGAAGGATGTCCCCACAAAAAGTGATAGTGGCAGCTGCCTGGACAAAAAATGGTTACAATTGCGTACATTGCACAATTGGGAACATTTCGCTACAAAATGTTACTTTTCTCCACTAAAAATAGCGTTTTCTGTGCGGCACGTGCATCTCAAACCGAAAAATGAGTTCGAGCACCAAAATGGCGTGACTGACACTCGTACGACATCGGAAAATCGGAGGAATACCACTTTTTAATCGCGTTTTTTTTTGTAGGGAATATGCTGGAAATGCCATAAGTTTGTAGTTTGATTCCATTGTGTTAAAAAAGTATGAATAGATTTTGGAGTATGGATCGATTTATCCTCTATTTTTGTGGAACCCCCTATTGACACAAAAAGTAGCTTGGTCACCAAATCAGTGTGACTGACACCCGTAAAACATCAGTTCTTTGAATGAATAAGCCCTATTGGTCACCTATTGACACGGAAACTGTCCTGATCAGTGGTGTGACTGGTATATTCATAACAAATCAAATCTTAGGGTATCCAAGCCTTCACGTTTAGACCAACAGAGAGCTCACTGACACCCGGAAGGAAATCGGCTCCTAGCGTGAATTAGCCCTAATAGTGACCTATTGACACGGAAAACTCACTCTGTGGACTCTGCCGTAGGAAGGAAAGGAATGATGCAGCAGAAGGGCGGCGAGCGGAAGTCGATGCGCTTGGTCTGGAGCGAGTGGGAGAAGGAGAGACGGCCTCCGAAGAGGTGGCGACAAAGGGAGACTATGACGAAGAGACACATCAGGTAGTAGAGGATGCCGAGAGCCGTCATGATCAGAGATGTGCGCGGAACCATCATTCCTATCAGGCAACAACCCGTAGAGACCTGGAAAAGTCCGTATTATTAAAGGGTCTGGAGATTCTGTATACAGTAACCCACAAACAAAATGTTGTGATTGGAGCACATTTCCGTAACACTGTGCCAATACTCACCGGGAAAAGAGTGACTAGCCAGTAGAGTTTGTTCCTGCGAGTCTCAATCGACACATATCGGTAGACATAGGTCCAGTGAACTAGTGCTAACATGTAGATGATGGTCGTGAAGCAGCTGGCGATGATGATCAGAACCAGTTGGAACGGCTCCAGGTCTGGAAAAATCTATATAAATTTGTGTACTATAGCAGCTACAATACCCTTTTCTATGTGGAGCTACCGTATCCCAATTTAAAGTTACAGAACCACTGTGGTTACAGTACCCATAATTGGAGCTACAGTACCTTTATTTGCAGCTAGCACAGTCCCTTTTCGGAGGTACAGTATACTTTTTTGGCACTACAGTACACATATTCGGCGTCACACAAGTTACAGTAGCCTCCATGCTTGAAGCTACAGTACCCCTAAGTTGAGCTACAGTATCTAAATTTGAGCTACAGTACTGCGAGTTGGAGCTAAGTACTAGCTACAGTGCCCCATTTGGAACTACGATGCCTCTATTTGGAGCTATCGTATATAGAGCTATGTGAAGTTACATTACCCCAAGTTAAAGTTACAGTGCCCCATTTTGAAGCTACAGTACCCCTTCGGAAATGGCCAGTTTTTAATAAGCATAACGAGTCAGAATCTCAAAATATCCCCGCAAATCAGCAAAAAATTGTTTTTATCATGTCGCAGTTATACAATTTTGCGTTGTTTACGCAGTCTTTAGAACCAGCTGGGTGGCTCTAGCTGGAGAAAATGATGCAAAAATGTAGCCAATTTTCCCGGAAAACCGACAAGGTGAAAATAACGAAAAAAAGTGATTTTCTCCGAAAAATTTTAAAGTTAGAAATAGATGTTTTCAAGCGCTCGTTTCAATTTTTCGGCTTATATAAAATTTAAAATTTCTGGGGGGGTATGTTAGTACCTTACTGACACCCGGTTGTCAATAAGAAATTTAAAAAATGACCAGTTTACATCAAATTTTGCGCAATTTTCCCTCAAATATTATGAAACACTTATGAATTTCCATTTTACAACAAAATAATAGCAAAACTCACGTCCTAGGAACTGCGTGGCGCTGGGGGTGTCGCTGTGTCCTGAGCAGTTCTTGTCTGGCGGCACCATCAGGGACTCCATCAATCGGAACACCGGCCCCACTTCCATCTGAAATAAGCCGAAATTGAGGAAAATTGCCGTTAAACGGGGTATTTGAAGCAAGAAGAGTTCGAAAATCATATAGGAATGCAGCTGTTTGCAGCCATGGCAACGGAATTGGAGAGTCAGCTGACGGAGGGAAAGGCAGGTGGCAATAAAGAGGAGAAAATGGCAAACGGGTGGCAGCAGAAATGGCAAAGATTGAAACATCGGCACAGAAATGGCAGTGGAACAAATAAACTGCAAGGGGACACCGCTGGCACCAGCCGGCTGGCAATAGAGGGCAAATTACGCGGCTGGCGCCAAGGACCAGGGCGGCTGTCAGCATCGGGTTACCGGTCTCTGGATCAGTTAGCTTCTTGTTAGCGATACGCCTACGCGGGATTGCGCGAAAGAAAATGGACAAGCTTCCAGAAGCTGCAAAGGGGTGGCCAGGAATCTTAGCTATGTCGATTCGTTTTTAGCGACATTTTTATTTACGTATAGAGACAAAAAAATTTTAAATTGAAAACATCTCAGTTAATAAAAAATCAAAACTCAAAAACGTATAAATTAAAAATTGCAAGTCAAACACGACAAAGACACCTTTTCGTGATGGGACCCAACGTCTATTTCATTTTGGGACCCAGCTTCAATAATTGTGTTTAAACTATTTAGAATTGAAGTTTATATTTTTGAAATATTGAATCATTTTCACAAATAAAATAAATCAAAAGTATTAGATCACAAAACGGCGAAATATAACTGAATTCCCACTATGAAATGAGAAATTTGAGAAATCGCGCATTGATTTGACTTCTTCGTTTTTTTTTTTTTTTTAAATCTTATTAACACCAGTAGATGTTCAGGTATGTGAAACCACGCCCCTTTACGAAGTAAACGCGCGCCATTGCTAATAGGGGTCATATTGCAAAACGAAAATCATCAATTTCAAAGTGTTTCCGTTTTTTCTTAAATTTTCTTTTATTGTTCATGATATTTAAAAAAATTGTAAATGTATGTTTTTCAAATTAAAATTTACTAAAAATCAATTTTTATGTTTAAAAAATCAGTATAACGTTGTTTTCAGCTAACGCTTTCACTAATAACGGTCTGAAAAGAAGGCGACAGATCGATGTTCGCACCGGCGTGTGAATGAGCGGCGAGAACGACGAAAACAAGCAAAGCGAAAGTGTACTTTTCGAATAAAACAGCCATTAATTGGAATAATAGAGTGATTAGGGTGAATTAGGTGACTCAAGCAAGAGAAATGTCCCTTTGCATTAACGAATAAGCCGCGTAAATCAAATGGAATGACTGAGTTGTCCGGGCTTTTATTCGGGAGTGCTGCGTCGATAAGATAGCGGCGGGAGCAACGCCAAACGCACTGAATCATAAGGATGTGCTCATAATCGGGTGTGACGCCTCCCCGTCAATCCAGCTGTTTACTGGGCGACTGAGGTCATATTTACAAAATAGTCATCGGGAATGCGGAAATACTAGAAAGCCGGCGAAAAATCTATAATTTTGGTCCAAGTTCGATATTTTTCCTAAGATGCTCTGAGATGTCAAATTGAATCGATGAGAATTTGGTTTAAAATGAGAAATGTGACCCAAAATCGTTAAAAAAAATTCTACACAAGAAAAAACACAACCTTTTAGCAGAAAAACTTATACAGCTTTTAAAAAAGTGTACAAATTGTAAATTTGCAATCGTGGCGCGCCTTTATTGCACAATTCGTCGCGGGACCCAACCATATGCAGAACAAACTTTTTGCATACTTTATTCTTTCCTCTTTTCTGTTTTTTTCTGTTTAGAACAGTTTACAAACTTTCAAAAATCAAAGGTGTACTAAAAATGGAATTTTTCAAGCGTGTTTGAAAATCATCATTGGAATTTTTCCGTCAAGACAACATCCTACGGTGTATTTGTTAGTTAGAATGGAAAAATGTTTCAAAAGCAACAAGTTTGATGAAAAAAGAACAAGCAAATACTATTTTTGAATTGAAAACCACGCGCTGTAGCCCCTGCAATCGCGGCGGGACCCGAGCCTATCGCGGTGGGACCCGGATAACTCTCGGTGGAACCCAGGAAATTATTAAAATTCCTCAATATTGGGATGTAATCTGCTTCAATGTTCCCCTTTGAAATTGCATAACTTTTAGTCGCATTTCCAATTACCAATTCCTCTAATCCTATAATCTTTGTGCCCGCACAAAAGTCACACATCCGCATGAGGAAGGAACTGAAACGCGTTCCGAGGAATTTCCCCCCGCTAATGAGGTTTCGCTATCCTTTTCTTACTATTGTTTTCGTGTGACTAGGATGAGAATAACATAGCTTCAGAAGATGAAAACAGTGACGCTTGTTATCGAGGAGAGGGGGGCGGCGAAACAAGTCAAAGATAAAGAGTAGGGAGCAAACAGTTTGGCTACAAGAGGGTCGAAAATACAAAAACAAAACGAAAAACAGGGTTAAGTTTGGGTTATCAACGATTGTAGTGGGGAATAAGTGCAAGAAAAACAAAATGGAGGTAGCGGGGTTCGAACACGTCCGGCTGTAAAAGCTGCGTTAGCCGCTGAGCCATATAGGCAGTTGAACTCCCGAAAGCGGGCATGCTTATTAAGTGACACGGCGCCCATTTGGATAGTTCTTGCTGCTTCAAAGTCTAAATTTCTCATAATGTAGTCCAGAAACTCTTCAAACGCATAGGTTGTAGCCAATATTTCGACAGTCACGCCTATTTTGCAACAGTTTCCATACATGAAATGTGTATTTCGGCTCAAAACTACGTTAAATGAGTCACGGAGTGTTTTGAAAGGGTGGAGTGATGTGAATTCAACGATGACTCACAAATGGGTGCTGAACGTGGTTGGGAGAAAACATGAACGACCGCCGCTGAATCACAACAAAGGGAGAAGGGCGCGGTCGGCCCCAACGGCGAATGCAAATCACACACGCAAAATAGTACAACGAAACGAGGCGGAATTCGGGAATTTGAATTTCCGTGGGTTTTTAAGTTCTTCAGAAGTGAATATAGAAATTTTAAGGTATAAACATGATGGGAAATGGGTTGAAAATACGATTTAAAGCCATAAATGCAAGAAAAAGCGATATGGGGGGCGTGCCCGCCTATGGCGCAGATCTAAAATGGGCTTTCTGCCCGATTTATTATTGTTTAATCAATATTTTCCTTATTTTTCCTTTTAAAAATGTAAAATTTCAATTTTTATACACATTTAAGCTAAATAATTAAGAAAACGCTGGTAAAATCGTCTAATTTTTGAATCATTGCCGCGCCGCGCTCGTTGTGACGCGTCGCGCTCGGGGTGGGCTTCCCCACAGCTTTGGGCAAGCGGATTTGGCTTAAAACATAGAAAATGATTATTATTATTTGTATATATTTTCGATACATAGCATTTATTGATTATTGCATCCTAAAATTTACGTGTTGTATTCGTGTTCGCAACGGAAAAACTACAAATCGCGTTGGAAAAAAGCTCAAAAAGCAATCGTTAGCAAAAGTAAAGAATAAACGCTGCTATTCTTGCAAATTTATGTTATATTTATTAAAATGCTGTTGAAATTCACATATTTCATAATTATTAAAAAAAATTAGTTAATTTTGTCAATTTACGGGTGTAGGGGGAGGATTAACCTGCTGTAACGCTACCTATATTCGAAATCTATGTTAATATGCATTTTTCGGGATAAAACGTTAAATATTTTGATTGTGAACATCGCTTTTTAAACTTTTAAATTTACAAAAACATTGAAATGGGTACTTGAATGTATATGAGGCGCAGTGACTCCCGGTGGCCACGTAGCGTTGGCACCGTTTGCCTGCCGCGCCATCCTGTCCGATCTGGCAGGTCAAGCAAAATTGGGCTGAGTTAGTACTTGGTTCGAATCCGCCCTGATTAACGGTCACTTGTGGTGGTTTGCCGCGGTGGTTATAAACAGAGGCAATAGAAAAGTCTAAGGGTATATTGCGTAGGTGTTTGACTTGCGTATAAAATTAGCCGAACATTTTTTAAGTTTTCTGTATAGCTGTTTTGAGTCTAGGCTACAAATGGCTAGAAAAATGCTTTTGAAGACAAAAAATAACGGAATTTCAAAGTAGCCGCGGACTAAAACTCATAAACGCAGACAGCGCGTGTGTATTCTGACGAAAAGATCACGAGGAACAGGTGAAGGGCGGTTGCACTTGGCCCGTGGGGGGGGGGCAGAGGGAAAGAGAGACTGGTTGAGCTGTTTGCTCATGACGGAAGGGGAAGGCAAAAGTCAAGAGACACGCGCAATTGCGCCAATGGCGTCCGTAGAAAGACCAAAGGATTCAAAAGTCGCGCCATTAGGTCCTGGCACAATGAAAATCAACAAAGGCTCCAATCTTGCAAAATGCTTTTGATAAAATACTCAGGGAATCCTAAGAAGCCAAAAGGGACCTGCACGGAATAAGCGTCCATCGCGGCGCGGCGTGTAGGCTTTCTAACTAGGTACGCTTAAATATAAGATACTCAGGCAAGTGCTAGAAGCCAAATTAAAAAATGAGAAATTCAGATAGTAAAGCGCAATAGTGAAATTTATGTTTGCTTTCAAATGGCGCGTAGGATTGTGACTTTTTTGTGATTCACAGCTATCGCAGAATTTGTGGGCGATAGAACCCACATGCAATTTTGCATGGATAATCGTTTTATTGACGGATTATGGGGTTTTCTGAAGCATATATAATCGGGATTCGTACAGGGTTTCTCTTGCAGATAGAGAAAGAAAGACGGAGACAGAGACAGAAAGAGACAAACAAAAGAGTTGTTAAACTTTCCCAAGCAAACAAGAAAACACTGTTTACGTGACGGATTTCGAGGCGAAAGCTCAAGTGGTCGTTCGTCCTCCGCAGAGTAAAAGCGATTCACTTTTTTGTCGTTCGCGTCCCACTGGCATCATTTTCCACGCAACTTCAGCTGCAAGACTGGAATCGGGGGCAATGAGGCGGTGGGGAAAGTGACCTCCGAGTCACTGTCGCTCTATTGAATCATGGTTTAAAAGGGGCAAATATTGGGACAACTACTGGGTGAGTCACTAAACAGACAAAATGGTTTTTGATAGAAAAACAGAAAAAGGAGAGAGAGAGAGAGAGAGAGAGAGAGAGAGAGAGAGAAAGAGAGAGAGAGACCAAAATCTTCCAAATGAGATAAAAGATGAGACGTGTTTTTCCTAAGAAAATTCGACATATCTGACGACAGATCGCACTTTTCGCCGCCGGATTACGGGTTCCGGGCGCGTGGCAATTTTTCCGACAACGCTGGTTGCGCAGGAGAAAAACTGGTGTCTCCCGGCGCGACAAGATGAAACTGCAACTGAACGGAGGAGACGCAAACAAATAAATACCGTGTGAGTATGTGAGTGTGTGTGCGTGTGTATGTGTGTGCGTGTGAGTGTGTGAGTGTGTGTGTGTGCGTGTGTGTGTATGTGTGTGTGTGTGCGTGTGTGTATCTGTGTGTATGTGTGTGTATGTGTGTGTGTGTGTGTGTGTGTGCGTGTGTGTATGTGTGTGTGTGTGAGTGTGTGTCTATGGGTGTGTGTGTGTATGTGTGTGTGTGAGTGTGTGTCTATGGGTATGTGTGTGTGTGTGTGTGTGTGTGTGTGTGTGTGTGTGTGTGTGTGTAGGGTGTTTGAAATTTCACACTGAGCGAATTCTCCGTGTTTGCCAACGTTTTGGGTGAAAAAATATGTCACATGAACCCATATCCACGTTAAAATGGCGTCACTCTTCGTCGAATCATCACTGAGTTCACGAAAGATACACAGAAAGGAGTGATTGTTTAGATATTTCAAGAATACAGTAAGCAAAAAGGGGTACTGTAACCAATAAATGCATTAGTGTCAAAAAAGAGGTACAGTACCTCGGAAAATGGTGTACTGTACCTGTCAACGTGAGAATTACGGTAGTTCGATCAACTTTCTCCGATTTTGGCCTCAAAGTGGTCTCAGAAGATCGCATTCCCTGGCGATTCCAGAAAAAACACGGAAACCGGACCTTCGCCTTAAATAAACTATCTCCTTTTTCGCGGCTGAAACATGGCAAACGGAGCGCTATTGACCGAAAATGGCGCTCCCAGGGACGCAGGGAGTGGCTAAAACCTTAAAATAGCAAGTCATTTCAACAAAAAGGGAAAATTGCATTTACAGGATGCAAAGAGTGAGAAAAAACGCGATTGCTGCAACAATGCGCAGTCCGTTCGGCGCGCATTGTTGCGCAACGGCGCTAAATCGGCTCAACTGACGTTTTGTTGGTGGTTGGAAAATCAATCTAGGACAAACAGACCGTGAGGGCGGAAAAATGTAGGTTACTGTAACTTTTTATTTTCCAGGTGAAAAAGGAAAGAAATCAAAATGCATGCGGAGCAGTGACAGGTGTTTCGCACTCGTCTTGTTGCAAAACGCACGCCCCGCTGTGACGTAAGCGTGGTCCGACCCAAAAATCGATAATCGATTTTCATTACCGTTTTTATCCTGTTAGATTACGTATTATCGTATTAGAGAGTCTTAGGTAATATATACACCAAAAATGAGCTCGATTGCACAATTTGAATTTTTCTGTCGAAGTCGGTTTTTTAAGACATTTTTCAACTTGTAACTTTAAAAACATTTTTGCTGTTTTTAGAAGTAAAAAACCTGAAAATGGCTTGAAATTGGTGCGAAATGCGATAACTTTTTTTTCTTTTTTTTTTGGAGATTCTAACAGCCCAGTGGGCGTTAAACTCGCGATAAAGTTATTTTGTACGGATGCACTGCTTAAGTTGCCTGAGTATCATATGCATAATGGAATGCTCTAGCATTAGATACAACACGGAAACTTTGGCACTTTGAAATTCTCACGAGTATTTTCATGAACTTTCGAAATCTGGGCGGGCCAAGAAACTTTGACCTCGGGTTCGTTTATAGGCAACGTATTAAAAAAAAATAACTGGTTGTTCCAAAATTTGCAGGGAGAGGTAATGAGACAAACGAGAGGAAAAAAATCGGGAGAGGGAGAAAAAAAGAAGAAGAAGAGCAGAATGGAGGAAAGCGGAGAGGGAGTGGAGAGACGTAAACTTCAAACTGAGAAAAAGGGACAGAGAGAAAAAATTTATCAGAAAAATAAAGGAAAATGAGAAGAGAGACGATGGGCCTGATTGAATAATGTAAGAACAACAGTGAAAAAAGAGGTTTTTTGGTTGGTAAAAGAGACAGAGAAGGAAAGAGAGGAATGAGAACGGAAGTGGGAGGAGAGGCAGGGCAGATATATGCAGTGAGAGAGGCAGGGACAGAAATATGACGAGGAGGGATTGAGGGAGTTAGTGATTGAGTAGATTGCGTAAAAACAGATAGAATCAGGGAAATAGAGATGTGACAGTATGTGGAATATCGACACAGTGGAAGAGTGAGGAAGACACAGATAGAGAGAGGGACGGACACAGAGTCAGATTGAGAGCCAGATAGAGTTTCAGAGAGAGAGAGAGAGAGAAAGAGAGAGAGAGAGAGAGAGAGAGAGAGAGAGAGAGAGGGCAGAGATATATCTCCAAATCCTCAAATCATGTGGACCAAGGGCTACTTGGCGTAGTAAAGTGAGTGAATGCAGCCAGCCGAAAGGAACTAATAGCCACGAGACGAGGCGGACTACACCGGCCATGAAAGTGACTCAGTTACGGCCTTGGTACGAGATTTTACGGTCTCAAAGAAACAGAAAAACAAAATAATACCGTTTTCTTTGGTCTGAATGCACATTTATCGGAACTTCGAGTTGGAGCGCGCATACCGCAATGAGCTGGTCCAGCGTTCGGCTATAATTTAGGGACCTGATACTGGGATTTGGTATTCCAAATGAAACGCTGTAAAAACCTGTTTAAAAAAGTTATTTGTAATTAATAGTAATAAGAATCGGGGAAAAATTTATCTGAATTCACATTAGGCGGAAATTCGAATTGGAGCGCGCATACCTCATAGTGCTTGTCCGCGATCGGCTATAATTTGTCGAGGTGACAATGAGATGTATTTTTTTAATGATTTTTTAATTGTAATGTTATTAAAAATTTGTAAGAGTAATTAAAACGAATTAGATTTGATTAAAAAGTGAAAAAATGGCCTAAATGGTGATAAAATGGCTCGAAAGGCCAGAATTGCGGGGGATTAGGAGGACAGCGAAGGTTGCGAGGTCAACGGCGTTCGGAGGACGGCCGAAGGTCGGCCAATCTGCCTCCGCAATCGCAAAAAGCGACGGATCTGCGGCAGACGCGCTTTTTCTGAAAGCTAATTTCACCCAACGAGATATCCACTTTACGAAATGAATTTTTCGCTTATACATCGCTTTAGACCATTAAAACCTATAAAAATCATGTTTTTAATCGGCTTTCTAACAAATTTTGTTCGAAATGGTCCCGTGGGGGGGAATTTCCATTTTCCCGCGCGTCCTTTATAGGAATGTTTGCTCTTCGTTTTTGCGGATCCAGCCGCGGACGAATTCGCGGATTAGTTCCGCGGATAGCCGAGTCGGGGCTCGAAAACACCGACTTTTTCTTTTCTTCTCGACCATGGAGAAATGTTGACGACGGCTTCTAATGGAGGCTCGGTGAAGGAAAACATCCGCTCTTCTTCTGCAACACAATCCTCTTTCCCGCTCCTGCTTTGACTCGGTTTTTTGAAAGGAACGGCGCAATGGAGCCCAACTTTTCAGTTCGAAGTATGGTTTTCTGAGAGAGAGAGACAGAGAGATAGAGAGCAACAACCATCTCTATCTCTCTGTATCTCTGTATCTCTGTCTCTCTGTCTCTCTGTCTCTCGGGTCTCTCTGTCTCTCTGTCTCTCTGTATCTATGTCTCTCTGTCTCTCTGTATCTATGTCTCTCTGTCTCTCTGTTTCTCTGTTTCTTTGTCTTCCTGTCTCCGTGTCTCTCTGTCTCTCTGTCTTTCTGTCTCTCTGTCTTTTTGTCTCTCTGTCTTTCTCTATCTCTGTCTCTCTGTCTCTATGTATCTCTGTCGCTCTGTCTCTCTGTCTCTCTGTCTTTCTCTATCTCTGTCTCTCTGTCTCTCTGTCTCTCTGTCTCTCTGTCTCTCTGTCTCTCTGTCTCTCTGTCTCTCTGTCTCTCTGTCTCTCTGTCTCTCTGTCTCTCTGTCTCTCTGTCTCTCTGTCTCTCTGTCTCTCTGTCTCTCTGTCTCTCTGTCTCTCTGTCTCTCTGTCTCTCTGTCTCTCTGTCTCTCTGTCTCTCTGTTTCTCTGTCTCTCTGTCTCTCTGTCTCTTTGTCTTCCTGTCTCCCTGTCTCTCTGTCTCTCTGTCTCTCTGTCTCTCTGTCTCTTTGTCTTCCTGTCTCCCTGTCTTTCTGTCTCTCTGTCTCTCTGTCTCTCTGTCTCTCTGTCTCTCTGTCTCTATGTATCTCTGTCTCTCTGTCTCTCTGTCTCTCTGTCTTTCTCTATCTCTGTCTCTCTGTCTCTATGTATCTCTGTCGCTCTGTCTCTCTGTCTCTCTGTCTTTCTCTATCTCTGTCTCTCTGTCTCTCTGTCTCTCTGTCTCTCTGTCTCTCTGTCTCTCTGTCTCTCTGTCTCTCTGTCTCTCTGTCTCTCTGTCTCTCTGTCTCTCTGTCTCTCTGTCTCTCTGTCTCTCTGTCTCTCTGTCTCTCTGTCTC
The DNA here is from genome assembly GCA_964057215.1 of Oscheius myriophilus. Classification (NCBI taxonomy): domain Eukaryota; kingdom Metazoa; phylum Nematoda; class Chromadorea; order Rhabditida; family Rhabditidae; genus Oscheius; species Oscheius myriophilus. The sequence continues at coordinate 2,070,339 of OZ059903.1, forward strand.
TCTGTCTCTCTGTCTCTCTGTCTCTCTGTCTCTCTGTCTCTCTGTCTCTCTGTCTCTCTGTCTCTCTGTTTCTCTGTCTCTCTGTCTCTCTGTCTCTTTGTCTTCCTGTCTCCCTGTCTCTCTGTCTCTCTGTCTCTCTGTCTCTCTGTCTCTTTGTCTTCCTGTCTCCCTGTCTTTCTGTCTCTCTGTCTCTCTGTCTCTCTGTCTCTCTGTCTCTCTGTCTCTATGTATCTCTGTCTCTCTGTCTCTCTGTCTCTCTGTCTCTCTGTCTCTCTGTCTCTCTGTCTCTCTGTCTCTCTGTCTCTCTGTCTCTCTGTCTCTCTGTCTCTCTGTCTCTCTGTCTCTCTGTCTCTCTGTCTCTCTGTCTTTTTCTATCTCTGTCTCTCTGTCTCTATGTATCTCTGTCTCTCTCTATCTCTGTCTCTCTGTCTATCTGTCTCTCTATCTCTCTGTCTCTCTGTCTCTCTGTCTCTCTGTCTCTTTGTCTTCCTGTCTCCCTGTCTTTCTGTCTCTCTGTCTCTCTGTCTCTCTGTCTCTCTGTCTCTCTGTCTCTCTGTCTCTATGTATCTCTGTCTCTCTGTCTCTCTGTCTCTCTGTCTCTCTGTCTCTCTGTCTCTCTGTCTCTCTGTCTCTCTGTCTCTCTGTCTCTCTGTCTCTCTGTCTCTCTGTCTCTCTGTCTCTCTGTCTCTCTGTCTCTCTGTCTCTCTGTCTTTTTCTATCTCTGTCTCTCTGCCTCTATGTATCTCTGTCTCTCTCTATCTCTGTCTCTCTGTCTCTCTGTCTCTCTGTCTCTCTGTCTCTCTGTCTCTCTGTCTCTCTATCTCTCTTTCATAATGTCTCTCGTCTTATCTCCTCTTTCCTAATCCCTCTCCCCTCACTCCCATTCCCACGCCGTCGCCGTTTTCAGTCATGTTCCCGCGCGTTTTTGGTGTTTGCGCCCCACAACGCTTTCCTTTGTTTCGAACACAGTGTCCGTCCCACTCATTCCTTTTTTAACCTTTCCGAATGGGTCATTCCGCCACAAAATGTCCCAAGAACTTTGTAAAAGGGGTTGTTAGACGTTCTGAGAAGGCTATTTCACCCCGATTTTCGTTCGAAATTGAGGCCACTTGGCAGGTGCTACATGCCCATTACACATACCATTTATCTGCTTCGGCACGGCGAGAACCCGCACTTGAAATCTATACAAACTAATTTTTTTGCTTACAAAAAGGTTAAACCAGTTGAATTTTCTATTCAGTTCCGCGTTCTTCTCGTTTGTTGGCTCACGCGATGTGCGGGGCTAATTGTGGCTTGTCTCAGAAATTATTCGTTCTTGTGCCTTTGCGCTTTGTGGGGATTTTTGAGACGGAGACATTTGTCCCTCTATCCCTCACTTACTCACTAACTCACTTACTCACTAACTCACTCACTTACTCACTAACTCACTTACTCACTAACTCTCTAACTCACTTACTCACTAACTAACTAACTCACTCACTCACTCACTCACTCACTCACTCACTCACTCAATCAATCACTCACTCACTGATTCATTCATTCACTCACTCACTCACTCTCTCTCTTTCTTTATCCGTCTCTCTCTCTCTCTCTCTCTCTCTCTCTCTCTCTCCTCTTTCCTGTTTGTCTCTCCTCCAAGTATAATAGCGTTAATGTTGTTTTTTCCTACTTTTTATCCAATTAGCGCGTCACTTCTTAAACGGCAGATCCAATTTTCCCTAACATTGTTTATCGCGCATGAGGCGTCGCGGCCAAACACCGGTCTGCCGCCGTTTCCGATGTCATCCATTTTTCGTTTTCTGAGCGGGCGCCGGATGTTTTCACTAGCTTTTGCACTTTTAAGTGTTTTGTTTTGGAGAAACGCGGAGATCTTTGCAGAGAGAGAGCGAGAGAGAGAGCGAGAGAGAGAGCGCGAGAGAGAGAGAGAGAGAGAGAGACAGAGACAGAGACAGAGACAGAGACAGAGACAGAGACAGAGACAGAGACAGAGACAGAGACAGAGACAGAGACAGAGACAGAGACAGAGACAGAGACAGAGACAGAGACAGAGACAGAGACAGAGACAGAGACAGAGACAGAGACAGAGACAGAGACAGAGACAGAGACAGAGACAGAGACAGAGACAGAGACAGAGACAGAGACAGAGACAGAGACAGAGACAGAGACAGAGACAGAGACAGAGACAGAGACAGAGACAGAGACAGAGACAGAGACAGAGACAGAGACAGAGACAGAGACAGAGACAGAGACAGAGACAGAGACAGAGAGAACAGTTGTTGTTTGCCCAGACAAAACTCCCCCTTTCTATTGAGAAAACTCGTGTTTTATTGGCCTGGGATTGTAAAATCTCTCGGAATCGATGGTGTCAGCCGATCGTCACGCGGATTTGACTTTCCCGCCCGATCCGCTTCCGCGAATAAACGAGCCACGATTATGCGTAGTATGACGTTAACCGTGGTTCCACTATTTGACGGAACAAAAAGTCTCTCTCACTCACATTTGATGCGCTTGGCCAAACTTTGAACTGTTGACTGTTGACTGTTTACGATTTCACGCTATCAAATCAATTTGTTTGTTCAATGATACGATTTCCCCTACTTCCTTCCTGAAAATCAGTTTGGTTTGATTCCTTTGATTTTTATGCAGTAATATCAAATGTTGAGCTGTTCTTACAAAATGTAAACAATTGCAAAATGAAACAAGGAATTTTAAAAAATAGAAAGAAAGAAAAGAGTTGAATTTCCAAGTGCCGCTGGAGAAACGTCTGTACTGCTTAATGTTTACGGCGTAATTTTGTTGATTACGTTGGATAAAACCACCTTTACTGTCATTCTCGCTCAACAATTCTTTATTTTTCAAACTTGGACACCTTTTTTTTCATTTCTGGGCCATTATTGATTATAAATCATCGATTTTAACTAAAGGTTTGGGTTTATTTGCTGAATTTTGCCTGGATTCGAGATAAAATGACAGCCTGGCTTGGATTGATCTATTTCGTGCTGTTCTAGGCCATGACACAATTATTATTCAACAATCACGTATCGATCTGTTGAAATACAGTGCTATCTGGGCAAAAAATCTCGTCGCGTTTCCCACGGCGTCCCCACTTTGCCCTTTACCCTGCCGGGCCGGCACACAATTTCTCCCATTGATCGATCATATATAGTTCATTTTAGCCGTAGAAACTCCGGTGTATATTCATATGTCAGCTATTTCCGGAAACGACGGCTTCCTACTCATGGTCTTCGGTCATTGTTCCTCTCAAAACAGCCTGCGGCTCATCTTCCTTCCTATGTATCCCTGGCCACACGCGTTTTTCTCTTCCCACACGTTGTCAGTAACAGATTAGCGAATATTCATGCTCGCAAACCATGAAAAACGCCTTTTTCCACACGGAAATGGAGAAAATAGGCTTTTTTCCGGGGGAATTTGTCGACTTTGTTGTTTCCATTTTTGGCCTCCACATAATTCCATCTCATTTCTGATGAATCCGCCTACACGACAGCTGGCTGTGTGTCAATTTGGCAGAACAATGATCTCTCCCGGCGATCGGGCGCCAATTGTCCGCAGAGAGACGGGTTTCTGACCACCACCTACGTAAATCTTCCCGAATTGGCAATTTTCCACCGGCGTATACCTTGTTTTCCGGAGATTTGTTGAAACCAGTTCCCCTGAAGATATTGTTATCGTCTCGTTGGCTACGGAAATGGAACTTCGAACCATTCGACGAAGTGGACCCCGTCACATTCACAAATGTCAGATTCACGTGCTTTTTTGTATGAGCAACACGAAAAACCACACTTCTTGACTAAAATAGTTGAAAATCTGGCGATTTTCGTTTGATTTTTGACTTTTCCCTTCGAGTGGTCACTTGAACTGATTTCGCACATGCACAAACGCTCACAGATCATAGGTAATAGTGGGAATTTTTGCCTTGTGAACCGCAAAAACAAATTTCGGGGAACTAGGCAACCGAAATTAGCGTTTCGAGAGAAAGGGGGGCCGATGAATAGATTGTACTTGTTCATTATTTCCAGTGGTTTGTACTTTGGCGGAATATTTAAGCGGGTTCACTTGACCAATCGGAGAATGATGCCTTAAAAGACTTCGAAAGTCAAAGTATGAAGAACTAGAACGTCTCAAATTAACCCTAAAAATGGTTTTTGGGGATATTTCTCCCAGGAAATGCCAAAAACAACCGATTTTGGATCGAACCGTTGTCGTTGAACCGACTTCTTTGAAGCTTTGCACGGCGTTTGTCAAAAAAGCTTTTTCGTCTATTTCGGGGAAGTTCAATTTAGCCGAATCGAAATGAGTCTCGTTTGTTTCTGTGAATGTTTTGTAAGTGCAGAAAATGCGTCACTTTTCCGTCTGTTGGTGTGTTGCATTAGCCTACTCGCCGATTGACACGCTTGCAAATTCAGGCTCTAGGAGCTTGTCGAGGTTCCGAAATCACAGACCTACCCGTGTTTGAAAAACTAAATTTAAAAAATTTGCTTAAATTGATAAAATCATTTTTAAGCTGAAAATAACTAGTATAACATGTTGTAAACATGAAAATTATTAGTAGTTGTACAAAAAGAAGTTCACCGACCGGGATCGAACCCTCGTCTTGTGGAGGGCAATCTGCCTTGGTAGTCTAGGGTTGACGGGCCGGCCCGAATTGTTCAATTGGTCCGGCTCGTGAGAAACCCGGGCCTTGACAGGATCGACATCCCACGATTCCAGATTGTTTGGATCTGGTTTGTGAAAACCATATCCTCCTTGGAATGTTGCAGCATTTGTACAACTCCTTCCTCCTACCTTCTAGTTCGTTATCAGTCCGTTTATGAGCTGTGAACAACAGGTGCTCGTGTCTCTTGTTTTCACCTGTCTCTCGCCTTTTTCCACCTTCTCGGGTGGCTGTTTTCACGCCCTGATGTCACCCGATATCTATCATCTCGCTATTGTTTTTGTCTCGCTCTTCTCCATCTCTCTTCCTCTGCCCATTCATAATGACCTTGGCGCTCTCTCCTCTCCGGAAACCACGGGCTCACCCCCCATCGTACTTCCTCATCCGGAAAGATTCCGGATCGATCTCGAACGCTTCCAGGGGCTCATTATTCAACTAGCAGCGGGTAAACACCGAAAATTGCGTGTTTTCTGCTTGATCCCGGTGGTTTAGGCCCCAGATTTCTCGTTTTGTCCACCTCTTTGACCATTTACATAGAGAATTTGCATTTTACGTCATTCCTCATTATATTTTGCAAAGAAGTCTCCAAATGGCATTTTGCCAATTTCACTGGGTCCCTTTAGGAATAGTTCTGTGATAGTCCCAATGGAGCACACTCGCGGAAGAAATACCGTATTGTCTATGACTGGGCTTTTTTGCACACTCATAAGCTGGCAGGTTGTCAAATTGAGCAAAAGATGCAAAATTTGGCAAAATGCCATTTCCAGACAGTCCTTTAATAGAAGTGTGGTTATCAAGCTGCTCAAATTGTGTTAAAAGAACGAAATTTTTGAACAAAAATCGCCGGCTTCAAGATTGATGCTGACTATTTGTGACAGCTGTCTGGTTGTAATATCCGCGTTTTTCCCGGGTGTTCGGTCAAAATATGTCTGCTTTTAACGAAATTTTGTTTTTCTCTACTTTTAAAAATACAATTGAATTATACAGGATCCTGATATTACTGTTTACAGAGTTACCGTTTTTTTTTCAATAGACTTCAAATTTCGAGTTTGGTTTCATTACGTTCTATACTCGAATTCGCGAAAGAATGAATGACATTTTATAGTATTGATGAATTTACTAATGTTGTTATATAAAGTAAATATAAATTTACAGACCGGTAAAGCACAAAATTATGATAGCATGGATATTTTTGAACCTTTGAAATGCGTTGCTGGCTTTTTTGCCTATCTGGATTTATTTTTAGCTGTTTATTGGCTTTTTATTATACCTAGCCACCCATTTCTCCCACAATTGACCTGTCCAACGCGGCACGTGTTTTATCTAAATTGGGTCAAGTTTACCGGTCACCCCGTTGCCTTTTTTGAACCGTTTCCCCCGCAAAACTCGCCGTTTTTCCAAGAAAACTGATAAAAAGTGCATCGCAATCTTGATATTTCGTGGCATCCATCCGGATAATCTTTCCTAAAAACAGGCGGATTTCTCGAATGTGAGCCCTTTTTCACCATGTTCGTTGTGAAAAACAGAGATTAACCCTCTATTTTTGGTCGTTTTTAGTGTAATAACGAGTGGGAACCTGTTTTTTTATTCCCTGTCTGTCGTCTGATGCCATTCCTTGATTCTCAAAAGGACGGGGTTCTAGGGGCGAGCCTGGAAAACTTTGGCCCGGCCCGGCCCGTTTACCCCGGACTACCCAATCAAATTGCCAATCCCACACGACCAGGGTTCGATCCCGGTCGGTGAAATTCTTTTTTTGAACAACTAGTATTGACTTATATGTTCACTAAGTTATTTGAATCAATTTTTATGAAATATTGTAACGCTTTATAAAAAATGTAAAATTTACTTCTTCATATCCGGGCCGGCCCGTCTTTTGAGAACTTTATATCCTTCTTCTTGATCTTTCGACACTTGTTTTCCACGTGACGATTCTTGTTTTCCACGGAAGGGAATTGGATTATGTCATGTTGAGGACTGCAATATCCCCCACAGTAATCTGTTTTTCTTAGAGTTTTTGTTTGTTTTGTGGCACTCTGTGCCCTAATTGTTCCCAGAGGGGGCGTCCCAGGTTACACTTCTGACCGCCACCAGGCACTCCAAGGGCCCTCCTTCTAATTTATTCCCCGGGTAACCCAGGTCACAGACACACTTGATTAGCATAATCGTTGGAGTGAGAGACCGCTTGGCATTTCGCCAATCGCGTATCCTATCAGTCTGGCAGTTAGCCAGGATCTTATTTGTCGGATCAAACGGCATTGTTGGGCTGTCGAATTGGCAAAGACAGGCTCGTTTGGCAAATTGCCACTGCCTTTTTAATTTATTCACATTTTGCCGAGGTCTCCGATATCACCCGGGGCGGGACTTTTTTCCAAAACGGCCGCATTTCTGGTCAATTGGCAAAACCCCAAATGTATGTTTTTCTCCCCTCGAGTTCCTTCAAACATTACTATGCGTATTGCCGCAACCCTGGTGACGGAGGTTCCGCCCAGGCATGATTTCTGCTCCAAATTCTACGGAGCTACCCTGGCGTTTGCGAACATATCGCTTTTATATGTGATCTAGCTTTCTTTCGCTTAAGATATTCAAGTTTTGGAGCACCACGACCTTTCTGCTTTACGCAATTTGGGAAGTTCACCGTCATTGCGTACCGGCCACGGACCAATGGCGGGAATTCAAAATTTTCCCCTGCGGGGTTTACGGTCGCTCAATATGATGCTGTCGCCATGGGAAAGTTGATTGTTGTAAATTGTGTATTTTTTCATATTTTCGCCACATTTTTTGGTTTTTCATTAAGAAAATTAAATCAGAGTCGTAATTGTAACGAAATATACCACAAATACCGAAAAATTAGATAAATTAGGTCTTTTTCTTACCCAAAGGACCCTCTTTAGGTTATAATGGCACTGATCCTTGTGGTTTCGTTTTCTTAGGTATGTTTTAACATTTTTAAAAGCATTTGTGCTCTTTTCAAGGCAAATGCAAGATTAGAACTCTTCAAACCCTAGACATGTCGTGATTTCGTTCGATTTTTCCCATAAAGTGAATTTATTACTTGGTTTTTCACTTTATACCACTTTTATTTGCTGTATTAGACTTGTCTGAACCGTGAAATAAAGAAAGAGACGCACATTTCTGCGATCTCAATTGTTTTTGAGCCGCGCGGCGGCTGCGTCGCGGCTCGGCCGACGTTTCCATTACCGCCTACTTCCCCTTCAGAAAGGCCGTGGCACGATAACCCGCGAAAGCCTCTTTTTGAAATAAAAATCCAGCATTCGTTTGGAAATCGTTGGTTCTGTTTATATACCGAAAAAGCTTTCTTTCAACAAAAAATCCAAAGTTGTGGTTTCTGTAGATTATTTTTGTTTTCTGGTCACTTGAACTTCTTGCTGATTGAAATTACTGCCAACGTCTACAGCCATGGAAATAATAAGGAAGTCATAACGATTTGCGAGGGAAATAGGTTTTGCGCTCCTTTTGTGGAGTCCTATCAGAGTTTGGTAGTGTTACTTTATCTGTACTTTGTTTTTACATTCATTCATTTTTCACTCGTGCAAAGGGTATCACTCGGTGATTGATAACCACCCGCGTGTACTCGTTTCCAGAATGCACTTTCCCTCCCTTCTCGTCTCTCCAGCCACTGCATTTTCCGCCATCGGTCTCATTATTGCATGCCCGTCTTCTTATATTGAATGGCTCCGACCACCTCAGAAATGATGGCTTCCGCATTGCAAATGTGTCTTTTGGCATCCCTTTTCTCACGGGCCAGCCCGTGATTGCCATCCAGTCCTTTAAATTTTGTAATTTTTGGTCTTTTTCTCTATCTACATTTCATCAATTATTGCATCTCTCTCTCTCATACATAAACAAGCTACCTGTGGGGTCCGTTTTGCGCGACCCCCACAGTACAAATGTGACCTGTGGCGCGGGTCCCCCAAACAAGAAATTAGGCTAGGCGCGATCCCCTCTACCGAATCTACGCGCGTTTGTTCATCTATGCTCTCTCTCTCTCTCTCTCTCTCTCTCTTCCCCTCTAATTCTTTTCTTTTCAGGGGATGGACGCGGGCATCGAATCGCTGACGGCGCGCTTCCAGGCGGCGACCATTTCGTCCAAGTCGAAGGTAAATGTGTAGTTTATAGTGTAAATAATTTGGGACGAGAGGGGGCATCGCAAACCACCCCCCCCCCCCCTCAAATTACAAAACCGTTATGTTTTCAGCAAAAATTAATAATAACATCAAAACATTTGCATGTTGCGGGGAAGTTGTTCTGACAACAAATCATAAGAACACTCATGGGTGGGGCTTGCTTGTACAGAGCCCCGTCACTGCGTTGAAAAAACCACGACCCTCACGGCTCGCCGTCCAATGGAATCCCCGGGCATGTTAAAGGACTGCCTCCTGTTAAACGTCGGGCAGAAATTGAAACTTTCCGACTCTTGCAATTTGGACTTGCTGGATGGTTTTTTGATTTTCTGGCTTTAAATGATAGACAATACAATGAAGTTTCGGAGGCAATTTTGGTGGAGCAGGAAATTCACCCGAACAAAAGATATAAAGCATAAACTTCAGAACTCAGCGGATATTTTTTCGGTGTATCTGAAAAAATTGCTTTCAAAACTTTGATTTATTTGCTATTTTTTAAGCATTTTAGAACTTTTAATAATCCAGAAATAACGGAGAACTAGAGTCGGAAAGATTTTTCAATTGGAAATTCAGTGAACAATATTGGTCCCACAACGATTTAAGAAGAAAAGATTGGCGGGAACCTCGAATTTTTAAAATATTGCAGTCTGCCGCACAGTCTAAGCGTGGGTATGCAATCTTGTTCACATTGTTTTGTAAACAGCAGACACACTGAAACTGCCCATCTCAGCGAGCCGTGCCCTTTAAAAACGTTCCAAACGAGGCGAATAGACTTGTATATTACGCTTCCATGGCGGGAGGGGAGCTTTCGTATATTAGCGGTGGTTTTGGTGTATTTTGTTCAGCGAACACCTGCAGCATTCAGAGTTTAACGTTAACTTGTTTCAGGAGAAGAGCCAGCTTCGAGAAAAGCCGCTCGCCCATGAGGGAGGAAAGGGACCCCTCAGCAAGATGTCCAACAGGTTCGTTTTTAAGGTTTTACACACACACATACACACGCGCGCACACACACGCACACACACACACACGCACACTGCATTTTCCTTTTTTTAATGAAACGTTTTTAGGCTGCTCTCCCTGACTCAGAGGATCGGGATTGGAGCCGTCCCGAAAATGGTCCCCGCAGAGCTGATCGACCACGACACCGTCGACGGCCGTAACATATTTTTCGATCAGGTTTGTTGATTTCAGTGTTCCCAAGAGTACCAAAATTTGTATTTTAAAAAAATAGATTCATAATAGGTTGTACTGCTGGTGCCAAGTGGATATTCCCCTTGATTTAGTAAAATTGCGTGCGGTTATTCACACGGCACAACGAGCCGCCGAAACCAAACGGCCGGCAGTTTAAAGGACTGTCTGGACAGTTTCAATTAAAACTTTCCGTCTCTCTTTTACGAATACTAGAAAACTTTTTTCAGCTTGTTCTTCACATTTTAATAGCTGTATACATGGAGAATTCACAGCAATTATTTCATACCATGAAAATTCCTAATTATCGAGAACGACGCAAAGGTAGTTTTCCATGGTCTATATCTCCGTGGAGAAATTTTTCTAGCAACTGAAAGAATTGCTATGAAATATACGCCCACTAATCAATTTTTTAAAACCATTAACGATTTTTTTCACCTAAAATCCGACGAGAAAGAGAGACGGAAAGTTTACTGTCCGGCCATGTCCACTAAAAACTGTGTGGGTCCCGCAACGATTTTGGGAAATCTGCTGCGTGTTAGTTGCAAACTTAAAGGTTTTTGAGTGATCGTTGCGAGATTCTTATTACACAAAGTACGATTAGAGCGAGGTTGTCGTTTGGCAGGCTTCCAAGAATTTGAAAAATATTCTGTCCGGGATATCCTCAGACAGTCCTTTAAGGAAAAACTGCCGCTCTCGGCGCGTTGTGACGGTATTTTTGGGGGGGGGGGGCGGTATTGCGAAGTAAAACCTCCTATCCACCACTTTTTGTTTTAGTCTTTTTTTTTTAATCTTTTAAAATTTTTAATAGCGTAAATTAGAAAACTGGTCGAATTGGGTGTAATATGTCGTTAGACATGATCCACTACATTTAAAACGTTCGAACGACATTTTAAACTGACCACCGTTTGACTGAAAACAGTGGAAATCAAAGGGAACTGCCGCTATAAGACGGAATTCCGCTATAAGTTATTTGAAGCGTTATATGGATCTACTTATAGTGTGCCAAAACTACTTCGGTACAGCGTGCCAACATTTTGATGTTGCTCCTAAGGCAAATTGTGCACTATACGATACTCAGGCCGTGTAGCCAAATTGGCCGAAGTAGATTTGGCGAGGAGTATACATCCCTCCTTTTTTTTAAACTGGGCTGGGGAGAACCTAGCGATACCCCCTCTTATAGGATTATAGGACTTATATGTATACAAAATGTTAAAAAAAAATTTGAAACCAAAAATTCCTAGTTCTTTAACTTACCCTCCTTTCAGGTGTGCTACCTGCTGCGGTCGAAAGTGCCCCGGAACCAGTACAAAAGCGGCTGTTAGAAGACGAATCCCCGTGCCTTCCTTTCCCCGTTGATCTCGAACTCGATTATACTCCCCTTTACGGTTATTGATCATAGCGTTGTGTGTGGCTCTCCCGTGAAACAGCGCCCCCATTCGAGTAACGAAATATTCGCCTGTGCCATGCTCCATTGTAAATCGAGAGAGGCGCCCTCTTTTAAAAGAAACTACTCTGTTTGTGTCGGTGAATTTAATGTCCGTTGATGTAAGTAAACACTATTGACAATTTTCCGTTGTAAATTTTTTTAGTACTGACATTTTGTAAGTCAAAATGTATTCCTGTGAATGTTGTTATGGTGCACACTCGCACAAAATGCTTTTGTGAGTGTGTTGGATTAGCGCACCCAAAGATATGCACAGATGAGACGCGCTTGTTCTATTGTGCGGTAGAGAACATTTTTGAATTCACCATAGTCGTTTAAACTGTCGCGGACAGTTGAGGACAACGTTTATATAATATAGTACACGGCGGGCCCAAGTATAGGAGGTGGTGGCGGCGGCGCCCTTTGATCGGTGAGGTTGGCGCATAGCCAGGTTACGCCCCCTTTTCGAATTTCAACGCCGTTTCTAGGCCTTTTCGGGTACCTGCGCATCTAACTGGTTCTCTGCATGATTTATTTTATTTGTTTAATCATTATTTTTCTTAATTTTTATTGTTAAAAAAACGAAAATTGTATACTAGTAGTTTACAATGGGGTCTCGCAGAGAAGCTATCGATCAATAAAATTCGGGAGTCGAACAGGGCACAAAATGGTCCTGAAGCGAATTGCGAAACTAATTTCTTAATTCAGTTGGAGCCATTCAACTAATCAAGCCTTTTTTGTTTACGAATTAACAAATTTCACGGAATGTGGATTCTCCACGAGAAATTCCGGAACCTTAAGATTTAAAGGACTGTTTAGAGTATAAAATAATTGGTCCTGTGTGGATTCTTATAGAACCAAGGGACACGCCACTGCGCGAAACAGACGCGCCAAATTTTGCCTGTGGAATTACGGTTTTTTTTACATAGCCTGTTTCTTTTTTTCTTATGTCAGTGGAAATGGTATTTAGCTCACTTTAACTCATCCTAATGAACGAGAAAGTGGGTTTGGAATCTTTAGCCACTTCTGTAATAGCACAAACTACAATTTTTCTAGCAGTAGTTTGATCAAACTGCGATAAATTCCCGCGCTTTTGCTTATCTCGACCGTTTTCATTCCTTTCATTTCTAGCCCCGGAGTTCTGACTTTCTATTTATTTTTTTGCCCATTTTGATATATATTTTTAATTTTCAGCTGCTCTCGGGATGAATCGCCAGCTCTTCCTCCTCTCCACCGTCCTCCTTTGTAAGTTATTTTTATTTATAATAGTAAATTACTCGTGTAATCAGTTGAAAGTTGTCTTTTCAGGCGCCGCTGCCTTCCGAATCCCCATCCTCTTCGGCAACCTCGACATCAACAGAAATCCCGATGGACAGGTTAGTTAAAAGTAGCGTTTTCCTTTGTGAATTCGGTGCTATGTGGGTTGGGGGGCCACCCCAAAATGTTTTCCGGAGGCCTTATTTTACACTAAAAACGTGCCTACATATGTTTTCAAACACGGCGAATTCAGAAATACACTTTTAAAATTATTTTGGTTATTTATTTTATTAAAAATAATGGGTACTATTCCACCTATCCTACCGAGACAAAGATTCCTCAAAATTTGTCTACAGACGTTAAAATGTGTCTACATACGTTTTCGACTATGCTACGTTGATAAAAAAAGCCCAGCAGTGACTTACTTATGTTCGACAACAACTTGGGCCCGAGCCATAGAAACCGCGGCACGGTAAGTTCAGCGCGCAAGTAAAAGTAATAGGAAGCTGTCTGCCAGACTGTGTGGCCGCTCCCGACACGATTACCCTGATCTCCAAGTTGGCCTCGAGCCTGGCCTGGTTTTGTAAAGGTTTAAAAAAACAAATCCTGACTTGGATAACTGCCAACTTGACTTCCAGGCATATCGTGGCGGGACCAGCCGCGAGCGGTCGCGTCGGCTGGGAAGATGGCTCCCATTGGACCGTACTTGCGTATTTACTCGTAATGGACACGGCGTGGCGGAACTGATTCCCCGACAATTCCTCCGGCCACGACATTTCTTACATCGCGGCAAATTTCCGGTAGTCTTTGCACAGGCAGCCCCATTCAGATATGTCATCTAAGTCTGTTTAAATTTTGTCATCATGCCAGTATTACCCGAGAATATCAGTGGTTTAGTCGTTAAACTAAAGTTTTAAACAAGTTGTAATCGTTCTGTTTTGTTAAGAATATGTCAAAATTTCGACGTTTTAGATTTTTTTTGCAGCTTTTCAGCACGAAATCAATGAGAAAGCATACTCAAAACATCTTTCTGAACACTATTTCTCAGTTATGACCATGAGAATGCGTTCGATTTAAAGTTGAACTCAAAACAAGTAAAATAATTTAAAAAGTGTATTTCTGAATTCGCCGTGTTAGAAAACATATGTAGGCACGTTTTTAGTGTAAAATAAGGCCTCCGGAAAAAATTTTGGGGTGCCCCCCCCCCCCCCCCAACCCACATAGCACCGTAAATTCTTCTAATTTTACTTATTTTCTCTAATTTCAGGTCGCACTGACGGTCGACCAGAATGCCAACGTGTTGGGCTTCGGCGGCGGCAGGAACACCACCGTCACCTTCGGAAACGGCACCTTCCTCATCGCAGGTAGCTTTTTTATCGATAAATGGGGCATTCTTCGGGACTGTCCGCGATAAAATTATGTAAATATTGTTTTTTTAGACAACACTACGGTCACCACCAATGGAACTTCGGGAGGCGGCGCCACCAAGTTCGGCTTCGACAAGAACGGCCTCGTAGCCGACGGAAACGTGACTGTGGGAAACAAGACGGCCCAGGTTAGCTATTTTTAACCCAAAGTGTTCAATTATTCAATTTATTATTGTTTTTTCCACAAAAGTCCTCACAATTAAGCTTTAGAATAAAGAAAAATTGGTTACTCCCACAGCCCCCTAGGGGTTACTCCAGTACTTGTTCCGAGCAGCCTCTTTTCCTGAATTTGGCAACTTGCCAATCCGCGAGTGTTGTAAACGAACACACCCACAGAAACAAGTCACCGTCATTTTTCTGTTAGTGTGCTCCTACTCGCACACTCGCAGGCAGAATCATCGTGACAGGATCTTGCAAAATTTGGCAAACTTACTTTTTTTCGGGCACTGAGTATCAGTGGGGGGTGGCTGGATATTCAGAAGTGGGGGGGGGCTTAGTTGAATTAGGTGGGGTCCTTTACCAGCAATGTATTTCGCCGATGTCAAAGTCCCCGAAAAGTGAGTATCACTGAATTAGCCGTGGTTCACGGACGAATTTCTGCGTACACTAATTAAGCTCCCCTTTCCAATTGCGTGGGGGTGAATTCCACATACATCATCCTGTTCTGTTCACACTATTCGGCGACCCTAAAATTGCATTACAGAGTACCCAAAACGTGTGTTAGTAATGTTGTGTGGGACTTGTTTGAACCCCCTCCCCCAAAGTAGTATTGAAAAATGCACATGAAATCATATAGCTCTTTTTTAAATTAAATATATTTTCAGGGTGGTCTGGGCAAGAGCACCGGCTTCGTCAAAGATCTCATCGGCATGTTCAAGTCCTGATGGTCCCTTCTCCTGCCCTACTCTTGTAATATTCCTCAATTTCTCTCATCAAGCGGGTGTTTAGACGCTTTATTGTGTACATTTTCACCTGAATACTTTACAATTCTGGCGATTCGTGTTGATGGGTACACGTGCTAAGGTCAAAGAAGGGGGCAAGGTGTCTGGACGGCTGGTGGTCCCAACAGACTGGAATGCTCGGAAAAGTGGTTTGTCTACTTCGGCTGGGGGTTGAAGCTATTGTCTTTTTATCTGAAATGCCCCGTTTTTTAATGTTTTAAGTTCCCGCCACTTAACGCTATGATCGATTGGTGGCACAGATGTTTTTGGACAAATATCAATCGATGTTCTGTCAATGGCCCAAAGCGGTCTCGCCACGAAAGCAGCTGCCGATTTGCCTAAACCCGCGAGTGTGTTGAATACGCACCCCCATCGATTGATATTTGTTTAATTCAGGGACAGGGACGGGGTTGGAAAAATTCCAATTTTCTACACTTCTGCTTTCGTGCCGGGACTCCTTTGACACGGCCGCATTTTTGGGCAAATTGCAAATCGCGAAATCCGTTTTCTCATTTTTAAGATTGGAAAAACCGTGGACATCCCAAAAATTAATCAACAACTCGAAAAGTCGATTCATTGCATTCTTATTTCGCCCAGAATTTAGTGAAACCAGACTACAAACTTCAAAACTCGCGCTAGGCAGTGGTAGACAAATTCGTACCTACTTGGGTTTGACAATGCTGACTCCGAGCCAAGCAATGATTCCAATTATAAACGCCAGAATGACCTGAATCAGAATTTTAAAGAATATTAAAATTATAGACCTTGTCTTTGTATCTGTTGAGGTCTTCTAGGCGGTTTACTTCATTTTGGAGATGAAGAAGGCGTGCCTTCATCTGAATCCGCAAGACATCAAGTCTCTATCTAATTCGCTTACTCACTCACTCACACACACTCACTCACGCACGCACTCTCCCTCTATCTCACTCTCTCTCTCTCTCTCTCTCTCTCTCTCTCTCTCTCTCTACCTCCTCTTTTTCCTTCATGTACTGTGCAACTTGGGCGATAGCGTCATTCAGCATATTTCTCGTGTCAACCATTGTTGTCTCCAGTTCATAGCTGTCCGATTCTCCAAAAAAAAAAAAAACAATTTCTTTCAAAATCTCTCCTCACCCTCTTGTTTTTCACTCTCCTCTATCGTTTCTTGAGCCTCTAATTTGATAATCTCCACTGCATTTGGTGTTTCCTGAACTTCTGACTCTCCATCAGTGCTTGTTGGGTGAGAATGTCCCCTAAATTTTTGTGAAAAAATGTTTTTGAAGTTTCCACGTGTGGACAACTCCCATGGAGTCTATTTGTCTAAGATCATCTGAAGCGCCTTCTTGGTGAGAAGGGTTTGAAGTTGATGTATCAGAGCTAGCTAAAAAGAGAAAACTGTGGCCATAGCTGTTGTCGGTGTTTTGATAAGCACGTGCTCGGTGGAACAGTCAAACAGAGAGAGACAGACACACAGATAAACAGACAGACATACAGAGACAGAGACAGAGACAGATACAGAGACAGAGGCAAAGACAGATACAGAGACAGAGGCAGAGACAGAGACAGAGGCAGAGACAGAGGCAGATACAGAGGCAGAGACAGAGACAGAGACAGAGGCAGAGACAGAGACAGATACAGAGACAGAGACAGAGGCAGAGGCAGAGGCAGAGACAGAGACAGAGGCAGAGACAGAGACAGAGACAGAGACAGAGGCAGAGGCAGAGGCAGAGGCAGAGACAGAGGCAGAGACAGATACAGAGGCAGAGACAGAGACAGAGGCAGAGACAGAGGCAGAGGCAGAGACAGAGGCAGATACAGAGGCAGAGACAGAGACAGAGACAGAGGCAGAGACAGAGACAGATACAGAGACAGAGACAGAGGCAGAGACAGAGGCAGAGGCAGAGACAGAGACAGAGGCAGAGACAGAGACAGAGACAGAGACAGAGGCAGAGACAGAGGCAGAGACAGAGGCAGAGACAGATACAGAGGCAGAGACAGAGACAGAGGCAGAGACAGAGACAGATACAGAGGCAGAGACAGAGACAGAGGCAGAGACAGAGACAGATACAGAGACAGAGGCAGAGGCAGAGACAGAGACAGAGACAGAGGCAGAGGCAGAGACAGATACAGAGGCAGAGGCAGAGACAGAGACAGAGACAGAGGCAGAGACAGAGACAGATACAGAGACAGAGACAGAGGCAGAGACAGAGGCAGAGACAGAGGCAGAGACAGAGGCAGAGACAGAGACAGAGGCAGAGACAGAGACAGATGCAGGGACAGAGACAGAGACAGATACAGATACAGAGACAGAGGCAGAGACAGAGACAGAGGCAGAGACAGAGACAGAGACAGAGACAGAGACAGAGACAGAGACAGAGACAGAGACAGAGACAGAGACAGAGACAGAGACAGAGGCAGAGGCAGAGGCAGAGGCAGAGGCAGAGACAGAGACAGAGACTTACAGCTAGATTCCACTTGTGGCTCCTGAAGTTCCTCTTCTGTTGGTATAATTTCATAGCTGTTAATAGTATTGTCGGACATTGAAATCAACCTAAAACGACAAATTCTAAAGTAGAGTTAGTATTCAATTGTTTGAAAGGGGCGTAAGAAGCAAGGAAGGTGCGCCTTTGGTGTGATAGCGACCTGTTTTCAAGTCCGATTTCTAACTGTGCCCTCTTCCCAGACCGAATAACAAAAAACGACACGTGGTATTAACACGTCGATTTGTAGTAAACCATTAAAAAGGTGGGAGGAGATGGCCTGGATATGGGTATCTAAAGATATACCGGTTTTGCCTGATATCAATAGCTTTGCTATTTTTTCTGATAACAGCTAGCTGCAAGTTGTGGCCGCCCAACGAATAACACACACACACACACACACACACACACACACACACACACACACACACACACACACACACACACACACACACACACACACACACACACACACACACACACACACACACACACACACACACACACACACACACACACACACACACACACACACACACACACACACACACACACACACACACACACACACACACACACACACACACACACACACACACACACACACACACACACACACTAGCGTGGAAAAAGGTAGACCACTAGCGTGGAAAAAGGTAGACCACCCACGATTTGGATTCTATTGCCATCCGGCTGCGCGAATAACAGTGGCCCACCCAAGGTTTCAACACTATAGTTGCCGCCAAACGGGCATCATTCCAATTTGTGCCTTCATTCTGTGTTGATATTACGATTTTATGCTAATCTATTATCAACAGAGAATACTTGAACGAAATTGGCATGATGCCCGTTTGGCAGCAGCTATATTGACACCCGGCTGGTACACAAAAAGTAGACGACTAAGTTTTGGACACTACTGACACTCAGCAGGGGCGGAAAACCGTCTAATATTTGGACCCTATTGACACCCACAAGCAAAAATTTGCAAACTATGGGACAGACTATGACACCGGGTGATGCATAAACGGCACATCACTTGAGATTTGAACACTATTGACACCACCAGACTGGCGCTAAAAACGGTAGACAATCCAAGTTTCAGCCACTATTGACACGAAATACACGGCTGGCGCATAAAAACGGTTACGAAAAACGACCACCCAAGATACGAAAAACGGTAAACCACAATTCGGGAAAAATTCAGTTAAGCCCCCCACCCTAGTATGGCCCCTCACGCTCGGTTTGGCCCCCCAATCAATGCGAATTTGTGAACTTCCGTAGGTGGGGTGTTTATCTGAATTCAGTTTAGCCCCCCGCAATTGAAATGGGGAGCTTAACTAGCCTACCCGGAACTTCTTCAGATAAACCCCCCGTGTAATTCAGTTATGCCCCCCATACGAATACTTCAGTTAAACCCCCCCCCAGCTAATTCAGTTAAACACCCCATCTAATTCAGTTATGCCCCCCATATGAAAATTTAGGTAAATTACAAATTCACACCGAAAGGTACGATAAAAATTCTAAGCAGACCTATTATCGGTAACTTCTTAGTCTTTTAGCCAAGTTTAGAAAAAATAAATAGTTTAATCAATAAAAATGCCCATGGTGTATAACTCAAATGAGGAAAACGTAATAAAACGATAAAATGTGTGTAAACAACAAAATTGGGTAAATATCAATAATATTAATTGATTTTAACTAAACAAAACACTATTTAAAAAAGATAATAAAAAATAAAAGTGAAATAATATTCAAAATCCTAAAAACACAAATTTAGCTGCGTACGCTAATAAAGCGTTGGGAATTGGATACTCAGTTATGGGGGGCTTAAATGAAATTGGTGGGGTGTTTATCTGAATTACCTATCCGGCACCTGAAGTGGGGTGCTCAACTGAATTGCCTGGGGGGCCAAACCGAGCGGCTATTTTGGGGGGCGCAACTGAATTGAACTGAATTTCCCCCCACAATTCCCCAAAAACAAAAAGATTACAGAAACATTTTCACTTCTATGCAACTAAAAGTGCCGAACAGGCCAACACTGCACAGTTTATGAACGGTTCGCAGCCGTTTATAAAATATTCATCTGGCGCGTTGGCGGGATCACTCCTTCTTGTCGTCTTCCTTCTCGTCCTCCTCCTTCTTCTCATCCTTCTTATCTTCCTTCTTCTCCTCCTTTTTGTCGTCCTTCTTCTCCTCCTTTTTGTCGTCCTTCTTCTCCTCTTTCTTCTCATCCTTCTTGTCCTCTTTCTTCTCGCCCTCCTTCTTCTCCTCCTTCTTGTCGTCCTTTTTCTCCTCTCCATCGCCATCCTGAAATAAAAAGTTGAGTGAGTGAGTGAGTGAGTGAGTGAGTGAGTGAGTGAGTGAGTGAGTGAGTGAGTGAGTGAGTGAGTGAGTGAGTGAGTGAGTGAGTGAGTGAGTGAGTGAGTGAGTGAGTGAGTGAGTGAGTGAGTGAGTGAGTGAGTGAGTGAGTGAGTGAGTGAGTGAGTGAGTGAGTGAGTGAGTGAGTGAGTGAGTGAGTGAGTGAATGAGTGAGTGAGTGAGTGAATGAGTGAGTGAGTGAACCAACCTTCTTGAAGTCGATGAACACCTTCTTGGTTCCCTCGGGCTCTCCCTTGTGATCCGCCCACACCTGCCGGGGGTTCTTCTTCTCATCCTTGGCCGTCAGATAGTAGATGGCGAAGTAGTGCTTTCCATTGTCGGGCACCGGCTTTCCAGAGTTGAAGACGAGGTTGATGGTGGTGTTCTCTCCCGGCTTCACCACAGCCACAGGAGGACGAATGCGGAACATTTCGTTCGACGTACACTTGACCTTTATGGCCACACGCTCCTTCAGGGTGTTGGTCACCTTCAGGGTGGCGGGCACGGCCTCCTCGCCGAGCTTCTTGCTGGAGAAGAGGATCTTCTCGGCAGGGTCCAATTGCAGCTTGAAGTCGGCCATCTCGGACGAGAGCAGGGAGCAGAATGAGGAAACAGCCGCCGAGAGGGGTTTATATAGGGGAAAATTCACGTAACGGAACGGAAAACGACGGAAATGACCGGAAGCAAAGGTGTTTAGAATATTAATACTTGCTTAACTTACATGTTAATGAGAAATTATTTGTAGACATGCTAATGAGAAAGGGAGGAGAAGACAAACACGACACACACGGATATCGATGTACTATAGCTGTCGCCAAAATGAAATCATATGTTAATTGCGAAAATGTGCAAATCATGCTCTGTCGTCTACTGATTAGACTACGAACTTCAATGTCAACAGAGGATCACTGGAACATTCTAATTTCATTGGCATGATTCCAATTTGGCGAAAGCTATATATTGTCTTAGGCACCAGCTAGGTGTCATTAGTGTCCAAATTTTGGGTGATCTACCGTTTTTCTCATTGACGGGTGTCAATAGGATCGAAATATTGGATTGTATTCCGTTTTTCGCGCCAGCCGGGTGTCAATAGGGTCAAAATGTTGGGCTACCATATTTTTTGTGCCCGCCGGGTGTCAATAGTGTCTCACTTTTGGTTTTTTAACCTTTTTCGCACCAGCCGAGTGTCAATAATTTCCAAATCTTTGGCGGTGTACCGTGTTTTTTGCGCAGCCGGGTCTGAATAGTGCCCGAAATTTGTCTGTTCTACCGTTTTTCGCAAATCTGGGGTGGTCTACCGTATTTTGAGCAAGGCGGGTGTCAGTAGTGTCCAAATATTGCTCACACACCTTTCTTCCTCGTAAAAGCACACACTTGATACAGCAGGGTGTCCATAGTGTCCACATCTAGGGTGTTCTACCGTTTTTCGCGCCAGTCGGATGTCAATAGGGTCCACATCTTGGGTAGTCTAACGGTTTTTTAACAAAATTATGCGTGCTCTTCCATATTTGGCGCCTCCGGGTGTCAATAAAGTCCAGATTTTGGATGGTCTAGCGTTTTTCGCGTCAGCCGGGTGTCAGTAGTGCTAAAATCTCTCTCTCTCTCTCTTGTCCCTCTTATAGTAGTAGTCAGTAGCGATATTTTTCTGCCGCCTTCTTCCATTATCAACCAGAATCTTATCATTTCGAGCCTTGTTTTGTTTTCCCTCCAGCACCCTCTTATAAATAACGAAACCCTTGTCAACCAAACGGCAATGCGCTCCCTACTACTTTTAGCTTTACTTTCTCTTCTCCTGCCAGGAACTGTAGCCTGGTTTTGGGTAATTTTTATCTATTTCAGTTTTTTAAAAAAAGAATGAAATTCTAGAGCAAATCCGAACCGACTGCTGAGCAGAGATGTTCCATTTGCAAAGAGACGATGACCAGAATCAAGGAGGAAATCCCGGAGCCGGATAAAATGAATTCGGACACTTTCAATATGATTGTTGGGGTAGGCTAGAAAACGAGAATTGTCAGGAGAATTACAGTTTTTCAGAGCACGTGCACGGAACTCGACCGAATGGGACCCGCCGTGCAGAACATCTGCCGTGCTCTGGAGGCCCGTGTGAGTTTGTTTGTGAAAATCTGACCATAGAAGGAAAATTAGTTTTAAAAAAGTTTTCGCGATAAAAAAATGGTTTGAACCATTATCCTAGAACACCGCTGGGAAACATTGCGGTTGGGAAATATATGGCGTTTTTAAAGTTGAGACTCAGAAAAACGAAAAGAAAAGAGAAACTTTTTCAAAAATTGGCTTGTAAAAAATCAAAATCATAATTCTCAGAATAATAAAACTAAAAATAATCGCCAACGGGAGAAAAGAAAGAGTGCACTTGTGGAGTAAGCACGCTCCAATGCTAATAGGTTGTTCCAGCTCAAATGGCCCTTTCAAAAGGGCAATTATGTCCCTGTTTATGTCGCAAGTAGCTAATTTTTTCCCATTTTTTTGACTGAACATTAAATTTCCTAGAATTTGATATTTCTAAAATTACGTTTACAAACATTTTCTGTACGATGCCGTGTTACGTACTGACACTGAAATATCGTTTGCACGTTTGAATGAAAATATGCCGCCGTGAAACCGATAAGCGAACAAATTAGACCATGAAAATTATTCTTCGTCGCTTCTGCGGACCGGTATTGACAAAAAAGCTATCTCACAAAACATAATTTTTCAGGTCGGAGAGAAGGTTTTCGCCATAATGAAGGCAGTTGAGCAACCGAGTGACTTCAACGCCGAAGAGGAGTGCAAGAACTTGAAACTGTGCGGAGAGGAGGCAGAGAAGGAGGAGAAGCCGGAGGTGAAGGAGAAGAAGGACGAAAAGGAAGATTCCGGCGAGAAGGTCGACAAGGCGACTCGCCGTAAGAGAGCATAAACCACCAAAGCCCCGGTCAAATATTCATAAACAGTGAGAGTCAGTCAGTATTGAGGTCGATCTACCGGTACAAACTGAAGAAAACATTAAAAAAATCACTTCTTCGCGTTGAGACCATCCATGCCGTACATGAGGATCATCTCCTGCACGTAGTCGCCCTCAGGCGTTTCCAGAACCATCGGAATGTTGTCCAGGCGGTCGTCGTTCATCAGACAGTCGAATCCCTTCTGGAAAGGGTACTGTAGAATTAGCGATAGGGCGCATTTACCTTTCCAATCTTTCCCTTGCCAATGTGCTCGTGGCGGTCCAACTTGCATCCGAGGTCACCTGAAAATTAACAATGTAAACTAATTCATATTGTGTAAATGTTTCGATGTTATTATTATGGTTCTGTATAGTTTATAGGATACTCGGGCAATGTAAACAGCCTAATCAATTATTATTCCCCTTTCAAGGACTAAACAAAGCTAGCTCCAACTAAAACTTAGATCTTTAGTAAATCACAAATTTAAAGAACTGCGATCGAAAGTTAGGTTGGAAGACTACAGTAACCCGTACGTCTCGCGCTAGACCTTTAATTTCCTCTGAATTTTAAAGATCTAAACATGGTTGAAACTTAAAAGATTGAATACTATCTACCATTCAAGGGCCAAATTATCGTAGCATGTTTCCTAAAAATATCCATTTTCTCCCATTTAAAGGACTAAAAACCGTACCAACATTTTCGGACCTTCAACTTTAAATTAATAGGTTAAAGGTCTATTTGTAAGCACCCATTTTGAAGAACTAACCCTTGGAATCGTTGATGTGGAATGCCTTGAGATAATTGAATCCAACCACCTCTCCAAACTTGTCCATCGTCTTCTTGTAAGCCTCAGGGGTGCGGATATCGTAACCTAAACCCCCATTAGCATAATTACTGTAGATTAACAAACCGGCTGCGAAGATGTGGCAGGTGTCGATGCAGACGCCCACGCGCTGCTTGTCCTTCACTCCATCAATCATCTCCTTGAGCTCCTCGAAGGTACCGCCCACTGTGTGGCCCTGGGAGGCCATTGTTTCGATAACTGAAAGTAGTTACGGTAAGGGAGGACTTTCAAAAAGGATACGGTAGCTACAGTAAGACACAAACCAAGGGTGATGAAGGAGGTGTTCTCGATGACGTAGTTGATGGTGGCGGCTACGGTGGCGATGCACTCCTCGCGGGTGCCGACCCCGGTGGTCGAGCCTGAAATATTGTGGTTAGTGAGTCGACAGACCTTTAAACAATTTGTTACGGTACTGCAGAATATACAATGAAAAACACCCGCTGACATGTGTCTAACAGCCCTTAAAAAAGGCTTAGATGCGGATGACAGTCCTTTGGATTAATATGAACGACACGAGTCCTTCACATGGCTGTGACGCTGCTTATCGACCTTTAAAGGACCGTGACAAAATTCACAGACCTTTAAAATAGTATCACGCGTCGGAGAGACTTTAAATGACTGCTTCGTGAAATAGTTAAAGCGAGGCTTCTAGGCATTCAAAGGGATGAGACCCGCATGGCAGTCCTTTAAATGGCTTTGAAGCTGTATATAAACCTCTAAGTTACAGCGCCCAGACCTTCAAATGCTGTAACGCGGCTCAAAGACCTTTAAAGGAGTGTAACCAGACCATAGATGAACAAGAGCCCGTAGATTCGGCTGACTATGAGGGGTCGCGCCGAGCCTAATTAACTATTTGGGGGACTCGCGCTACACGTCTAATTTGTATTGTGGGGGTCGCACAAAACGGATCCCATAGGTAGCATGTTCATGTATGAACCAGACTGATAGCATTTGAATAGTTCTGATGCGACTGACAAACGACTGTGAGCCGGTTGATAAACCTTAAGATGGTACTACCCCTATCGCCACACAGTTGAAACTGGGTGGAGAGTACTTTGAAATATGTTTTCAAATGCGCGAGGTACGTCTGACAGACCTTTAAATGATTGTGGAGTAAAAGGCTGGGTCCTAAATGACAGACCTTTAAACAGCTGTAACCCATGGACCAGATCTTTAAATGGATTTGAAGCGGCTGATAGTTTTTCCAACTGATAGGACGCAGCGGACAGACCTTTAAATGACCGTTATCAGGTTCATATGATCTTTAAACATCTGAGAAAATGCTGACAATCTTTTAAATTACTGCGATGTGACTACCATTTCCTTGAATTGGCGCTGCTGACAGACCTTGAAACAACGAACAACCCGACAGACCTCTTTAAAGGACTGTTAGGACTTGTGAAAAGGCTGTGACCAGAACGACACGGTGGGACGCGGTTAATGAGGCAAAACCACTCACCCGGGTGGAAGTTGTAGAGCTTGATTCCGAGGCGCTCGCAGCGACGGCACTCATCCAGCATGGCCTCTCTGGTCTTTTTAAGCTTCTCGGTGTCCGGAGAGCCAGGGTTCATCAGATACGACCCGTGGGGGAGAATCATGTTCACGTCGTAGTCCGTTTCCTAAAAACAGACACTTTAATAGGGATACGGTAGCCCATAGTTTCAATGTCGACATGCTTACCTTCATAGTCTCCATCCAGCGCTCCACAGTCTCCTCCTCCATGGGTTTGTGGTTCCAGGTGCGTTGATTCCTCACAAAGAGGGCGAAGGAGCGACATCCGGTGGAACGAGCGTTGTAGATCGACGTCTCCACACTGCCTGCGGCACTCACGTGGTAGCCAAGGAACTTCTTACTGGCGCCGACCGATTCAAGGACCTGAAAAGGGGGGAATGAGCTCACGCTTAGCTACGCCATGTCAGAGCCTAGTCAAGAAATCACCTAATCTCTTTAACCGCGTTGCTCTAAACAACAACTCCATTTGAGGCACGTCGCAACCCTAGCCCCTTCACCGCGTAACTCAAAGCTGCCTTTATTGGTAAAAATTCTCAACAATTTCACGTCCCTTCCCCTCAGCCGCATCGCCCCGCCCTTTATGCCCGTCTCTCCAAATAGCCCGCCCCTCAAATCCCACCTTGACAGCCTCTGTCAGCCTGAGGTTTTTCTGCTCCTCACTCTCTCCTTTGACCACCTTCCTCTTCCTTGAAGCCTTCTTCTCCACCACCTCCTCATCTCCTTCCTCCTCTTTCTTCACCTTCTTAGCCGCTCCTTTCTTCGCCTTCGGTGCTACAGTTGAAACATTCACGGATTCATATTGGAAACCATACCTTTGCTCGTCGGAGCCTTCTTCTTTCCTCCCTTGGCCGGTTTCTCGTCCCATTCTTCATCTTCAGACTCCTCTGAACGGTCTAATTCTAGAAATACAAACAGTCACCAACCTTTTTTGGCCTTGGTCGGCACCTCGTTCTCCGGTTCCTCCACCTCCACCTTTTCTGTCTTCACAGCTTCCGCAGCGCCACACGCCATCTTCATCCTCTTCGGAGGAACGTCTCCACTTTTAGGAGACACTGAAAAAAAGAGATTCGACAACTGTTTTCGAACTCCTTGTTTTAATTTGGCATAGCAATTGGAACAAAACCTTATAATTGCGATTCAATCCAACGCCTTCTTACATATTCTTTGCTACAAACATAATCCTACGCTGTTGGGGCAAACCCTTTCCTTTTCACAGAGGAAATACACCTCAGTGGTCATAACAATGCCATTTAGCCCTTTAAAACTTTTTCTTTGAGAACTTAGGATCGTAATGGGCATACATTGTCAAGCTCCGCCAAAAGCGGCCGTAGGGGGCGCCGCAATTTTAAGTTTTCGGAAATTTGTTAAAGAATGAGGCCCGTCGCATAATTTCGAATTTTTCAATAATTATGGGGGTTGTCGCAAAATGGACACCCGCGATGGGTTGCCCAAGCATGGGAATGGGAGGTCTACGTTCACAAGTAAAAAATATACGTCCCTTAAATGAGCAAAGAAAACATGAAAACAAAAAAAATTGGCGTATTCAATACCTCGGGAGGGTATCTTCCGCTACCCCAGGTTAAGGGAGGGTAGAGGCGCACCATTTTCAATAAATTCAGCCCTGAGGGCACAAAGTTAAGGGGGGCTACCTCATTTTAGGCCCCCAAAAGTTAAGCGTGGGTACGCCAAATCACGGACCCTCCCGAGATATACGTAGTCCCCTCAGCGTATCAATTTTTTTTTCACTAATTTTGACGCGATGGTCGCTGTTTGCACATGGGTGTTAATGCGGTTAAAATTGGGCTTTCGGGTTGGAAATGAACCTTGTGGGAATCGCGCAATTCCAACTGAAACATTTTCTCCAGGCAAGCGCTGTCCACAAAAGAGTATGGAGCCATGGGCCATACTTGGTTCTGCTCTATTCCAAAACAAGGTCACGCCAATCGAAATAACGATGTCATTTTGGACCACGCATGGTAAAATTTGGGGCCGGCCCGAGAAAAATTTTGAAGCGGGCCGGCCCGAAAAATTTTTTTTTCGTTATCTTTGATTTTTACATTGAAAAAAAGCATAAATTTTCGGTTGAGTCGGGCCGGCCCGGGCCGGGCCGGGCCAGGTCGGGTCGGGCCGTGAAAAATTTTGGAGCGGGCCGGCCCGTTGCCATGCTTGTTCTGGACCGACCCTATTGACACCCCCTGCTGACAAAAAAGACGGTAGACTTCCAACAGAGTAAAGAAATTATTACACAAGGAGGATGCGCACTAAATCGAGTGCCTACGTTTAGCCATAATTCTCAAAAGGCCCGCGGGCCAGGCCAAAACGGGCCGAGAAAAGTGTCGGCCCGGCCCGGTTTGTAAACTTGTCAAATTATAAATTCTTTAAATCGATATTTTAGATTTTTAAACCCGGCAAACACTTTTATTCGACTTCTATTATGCATTTAAGACGCCGTCTCTGTAAGACTCGAGCAGGCCAGTGACATAGGAAAAAATCGGATTTCCTGAAAACTTGTGTAAAGCCTTCCTATGACCCCTAGATGAAATCCTGAAACTTTTGGACCTTGGTAATTTTTCGTTCCCAGACTACGGTAGTTTGAAGTTGGATAGGGTCAAAAATCAAAGTCAACCAAACTCTGCTATGCTATGGGGTCGGTCTGGCGCTGACGGCAAGTAAATTACAAAGCGCGCCCTCGATGGTAGGGTGGCAACGTCCACGGTTACAAATCTCGCGACCCGGGTTCGAATCCGCCCTCTGATATTTTGTTTTGCCTATGTTTGGATAACTTTATAGACAATGATAATGCGTCTCTGGTACCTGTATGCTACTTGAAGCAAAATCTAGGCTTGAACATGCTGGACCGAAAAAAGTGATACTTTTTCAAACGCTTTTTTGAGAACTTTAGTATCCTCCGATTTTTTTGGTCTAAGAAGCAAAGTTGTGCAACATTATCTCCACAATTCAGATATCATAGTGAGCCGTTTCCCGTTTTTGAAAAATTTTCGAAGAACTTGAAAAAACTTCAAAATTTAGTGTTTTTTGCCCATAACTTTTTCATTTTTTAGGAATTTGTTGATTATTAATTTGGAATCGTTTTCTAAATTGAATTTACTCTTAGAAAACATATATAACTCACTCTTTTGGTTGACTTTGATTTTTGACCCTATCCAACTTCAAACTACCGTAGTCCGGGAACGAAAAATTACCAAGGTCCAAAAGTTTCAGGATTTTATCTAGGGGTCATAGGAAGGCTTTACACAAGTTTTCAGGAAATCCGATTTTTTTCCTATGTCCCTAGCCTTACAAAGGCTGCTCGAGTCTTACAGAGACGGCGTCTTAAACTAATTTTAAGTTAGCAAAAATAAAGTGTCACGACCGGGATCGAACCTTGGACAGTTTGACTAGGTGGCCCGAGTAGACGGGCCGAGGATTGTTTTCAGGTCGGCCCGGCGCGTGAGAACTATACGTTTAGCTACTGCTCCTAGCAACAGTATGAAATTTTTTTTTATCGCATCCAGGAAAAACAACACGCGATAACGGATGAACCATGGAAACAGCCCACCTCCGATTTATTTTGCTACGGCTGTATTATAACTGCAGATTGCGTAAAACCCTACCATTCTCCTCTTCCTTCAATTCCTCTTTGACCTTGGTCTCCTTTCCCTCGGCCTTCTTCATCCACTGCTTCAGAGCACTGCTGCTCTCCTCCGCTTTCTTCGCAACTCTCGGCATTTTCTGTGCTTTCAGTGCGAAACTGCTGGCTTGGCGGGCGAGTTTCGGCAGAGCACGGATCACGAAAATCTAATTTGTCGATTTTTGTTAAAGCAAAAATAAAAGGTAGTTAGGGAGGGAGACAGAGAGGGAAAAGACAAAAAGAAAACGATAAAAAGATTTATATCCAGGTAATATCTCTATCACAAAGCGAGAATCACTCTCATCACGTGGAACCACCGGAACACAGCAAACCCAGAGAATGAGAACTGGGGTAGAGCAAGAGAGAGAAAGGGAGGGAGAGGGAGCAATCGAGAGAAGAGAGACCCGACAATAGGACAAAGATAAAAAATATTAACGAGGGAATAAAAGGCGAAAAAGGGAGATTAGGACTCGCTGAAACTGCTCATCTGGATGCGCAGGGGACGCTCCTTGCGGCGCTGAGAGGTCGTGTTCGACGAGGAGGTATTGTCCTGAAAAGGCAGAGGTGAGGGGGGGAAAAAGCGGTGTTGAAAACGAGATGGTTGATTTATTGTTCCGCGGAGCGCGCCAAAAAGCGCTTTCGAAGGGGGAAAGGCGGGAGAGAAATCGCGATAATTTCGATAGCGATTGTCTTTGTTGCTGCACATCGGACCAATGTGTTGATGTTGTATATAAACTGGTTTTGTATATGATACGCAGCCAACTCTAAAGAACCAGCCTTGGCAACAAAAACACATTAAATGAATTTTGGCCGAGGGTCACATGGTCCCGGATTTATGGCGAAATTTTGTGAGCTCCAAACGTTTCAGAAGCAGCAAAGCAAATGTGGCTGTAGATCCTTTAAAGTTTGAAGACTTTCGAATTTTTCAAGTTTTTTTTTTTTCAAGAAAAGGTGCTTCGCATTCGAAAATTTTGATAAAAGTGAGGTGTTGTCGCAAAGCAACCCCCTGTGGACGGGTGCACAAGACATACCTGGACACGTTACGGAGGGGGCTTTAAAAGTAAGGCCCCGCAAATGGAGGGGGCCCCAAAAATCAAGCACCCCCAATTTCGCAAGGCCACCACAATGAGCAACTCCCCAAAACTAAGGTCCCGCAAGCACCATGTGTCCAGGTATGACACAAGATCGTATACGTGTATTTTGGGAAACTGCAGAAATCATAGCAAAATAGCCATTTTCCTTTTTTTTATACTTTCAAACGAAAGTTTTGGTGTTTCCTGGGGGTATTATTTACCATATGCTAAAGAGTACCCCAGGAGTATTAACAAGCCACCTGTGGGGTCCGTTTTGCGCGACCCCCACAATTCGCATGCAACGTTTGGCGCGGGTCCCCCAAATAAAAAATTCTGCTTAGCGCGACCATACCTGGATGCGTGGTGTTTGTGGGACCTTGCTCTGAGTGGGGGCCGTGCACAAATGTGAGCACGTGGTTTTTGGAGTTCCCATAGTATTTTGGCGGACCATGATTTTTGAGCCCACTCCGTAGCGTATGCTCCCGCAATAGTTCGAAAACTCGCCTTGATGGTGATCTGTTTCTTCTCGTCCTCGGTTAATTCCTTGGCCTTTTCGCGGTTGTCCTTGTAGTAGATGACTCTGCAGCCGACCTTCGTCAGGAAGTCGGCGCTCAGTTGCAGCGGAGGCTTGTTCACAAAGCGAACGGTGCCGTCCAACATGTCCAGGCGAGGCTTGACGTACGGCCACTTGCCGAACTCCCACTGGCTCATCGGGGGCTGAAAAGCGATCAAAATAGTAATGTTCAAAGGTTGGAATTATGGGTGAAATGCCCCAAAAATCGCTTTTTTAAAAAAGTCACCCACCTCGGTGATTTCGAGATGTTCGACGGGGATTCCGCTGTACTCGGCGATGGCGTTCAGGAGGACGGCGAACCCGTTAGGCGCGTGAGCGTTCACTAGAACCTCGTGGATCGGGCCAACTTCGACGGTCGAGGGGCGGAATTTCCTCACGAACACAGGGTCTCCCGGCTTGCCGGCGATCTTCTCGTCTGGAAATAGAAAAAAATAAGCATTAGGTGGGGAAACGGGCGAAACAGAAAAATTTCTCTTAAAATTCTTAATCTTCTTAAAAAGGAATACTTATGAAGGAGCCAGGTTTCCACAGCGGTTGGTCTCAAGCATAACAAAATTTGGGGCCGGCTCGACTCGCTAAGCTTTGGTCCAGCCGAGCCGCGGAAAAATGGGGATTTTCGGGCCGGCCCGTTGCCATGGTTTGTAAAAAATACCTGGGGCCATAATCAGAGCCTGGTATTAATTGCGGAAAAAGCGAATGTAAATAAAACCCTGAACGAAAACTTGTCGGTTTTGAGTTAAAAGCGCTCCAATTCGAAATGTCTAACTCACGGTCAGCGCGATTGATTTTCATAACAAAAATATCAACTCATCGTTACACATACTCCTCGCCCACGGACCTTTTTGGAAATTTCGATGACCTGCGAATCTAAGCTAATTAGAATGAATAATGGCATAGCTACACATTCACATTTTAGCATAATTTTCAATTATTTCTTACTCAAAGTTATGCTAATGTCAAAGATTTGCGAGAAAGGTCGTTGGGCGACGAGTATATAGCTCTCGCCAAATCGGAATCATGCCAATAACATTAGAATGTCCGAGTGATCCTCTGTTGACATGGAAATTCGTAGTCTAATCAGTGGTCGACAGAGCATGCTTTGCACGTTTCCGCAATTAGCATATGATTTCATTTTGGCGACAGCTATAATGCTGAATGTGGAATTTTATCAACACCCCGCTGGCAGAAAATGATGTAAGCAGAAACATGCTAACGCGGCAACAAGGGTTCGATTCCAACAGTATATTTGCAGAGACTTTTGAAAACATCAGTTTTTTTCCGATTTTTGTTTCCTTTAAGCAACAGAAATCAAAAATATTCGCAGAGATGTGAAAAGTACCAACCCCGGACGATCTGGAGGTACACGGGAGAGCTCCAGGAGCCCAGAGTGCGGGCGTTCTCGAAGGTGCTCTCAGGGTTGAGGATCGGCTTCGAAGTGCTGCCCATGTCACGCAGGCGGATCCTAAAAAATCGTCACGCCGCCTAAATTCCAAAAACCCACTGTCTGTAGTCAATCTCGTCGCAGAATATCTCCTGGTACAGGCGTTGGCACTGCAGCAGGAAGTCTCCAACCAGCGTTTTCCTTCCAGCCGGCACGTCGAACAAGTACTTCCATTCGTCCTTCTGAAAACGGTTGATCTTTTTCCAACGAAAAAAGGAAACTCACGTTGGGTTCGTCGGTTTCGAAGAGATTCACGCGGATGAGCTTCTCCTCCAACTTCAACGGCGGCCTCAGCTTCACCTCGAGCCAATTGAGGTTTTTGAAGGTGGCGATGGACTCGTCGTCCCTGGCACACGAGTCGTAGCCCTTGTCTCCGGGGTCGTCCTGAAAATGGGTGATTCAGATCAGACATAACAGATTCGTTATATTCAGTACGCACCACCGTTTGAAGTCAATTCCGTACTTTGTGGGCGATCTACCGTATTTCCTGTCAATAGGGTCCAAAATTGTCAATTCCTATCCTAGACCTATGGGGGACGTAGAATTTCATTCTAAATCATGCTACTTCGACCCACACACTGTATTTTCGAACGGCAATAAGGATTTCTCTCCAATCCGAAGATAAGTACCGATAATATTCTGATTGTTAAATCTATATAAAAACTAAAGGTTAGAAAAAACTAACATTGTGATGTATGGTGAGGGCGAATTGGTTGGAATCCATCTTGAGCAGGTGGGAGAGCCAAGCCTTGAAATGGGCGATGGACACGCGCGAGTCGGCGTCGAGGGTGCTCACTGGAACCACAGAAAAGTCAGAAAAAACGAATAATACTCACAGCCGTGTTCACTGTGGTGAACCACAATGATCTCCCTCGAGTTTTCTGAGAAAGGAGCGACGACGGTCGAGACTAGAAATATCATTTTGTTGAGTGAAACACAGAAAACTGACCGGAATCGGCGCAAGAAGCCGTGCCGGGATCAGAAGGAGCCACGCTGTCGTTGTCGCCTAAAACAGGGAGTTAGAGAGATAGAGATAGAGAGAGAGAGAGAGAAAGAGACGTACCCATGTTGACGCTGTTCGACGAGTCCCACGGTTTCCTGGGATTGTTCCAAACGTTTTCGTTCACATCGTCGACGAGGTTCCAGGTACCCACGGAGCGCTGGCTCTGGTTGATGATGCGGTCGTCGCCGAAACCTTCGTCCTGGTCAGAGACGGTGGGAGACATCTAGAAAAAAATTGTTACCGAAAAGAACTAAATAGGACATGGGTTCATAGTTTGCGCTAGAGGGCAGTAAACCGTATTATGCATCAGCCGACTGTCAAAACAAAGAAAATAACGTAACTGTTAGCATTTACACGTAACAAAGTTGAAGAAACTACTTCGCCACAACGTAGCAAAGATTTGATGATGTTCCTAGAGTAAGCTATGCAGTATAGGATAAAATCGCGGTACATGTTTTTCTCTAGTTTCAGCCGTGGAAATCAGAAATTTATTCGCAGACAACAATCAAGAGGGCTCACACAAAATAAACCCCCAGTGTGGCCCAACTTTGGAGACATATATGGACACGCGGTGCTTGCGTGACCTTGGTTTTGGAGGGTTTCTTATTCAGGGGGCCTTTTAAAAGTGAGGGTGTCATACCCTAAATTGGTGGGTGTGGCTGGGTCCGGGCGGAGCCCCCCGGATTTTTTGGCGGGTCTGGTGGGCCGGCGGAACCCCCCGTTTTTACGCGTTTTCGAGGACACAATTTTTGCCCCCCCTGCGGGCCCCCCCGATAACCCCTCTCCTGACTCAGGGTCCCGATTTTCCCCGGCGCACCCCCCCGCAGATCCATACCCCAATTTAGGGTATGGAGAGTGTCCTTGATTTTTAGAGCCCCCTCCTTTTGGGGGGCCTTGCTTTTTGAACCCCCTCCGTGCCGTGTCCAGGTATGTTTGGAGGGGACTTAACCCAAAAGCCAGCTGGCAGGAAATACGGACGAATACTCCGTCTAAGTACAGAACAGCGGGTTCGTTACCGAAAATGTTTCTTGTTTGTTATAAATCACCGAAAATACCGATTTCCACAGATTCTAAAGGGAAACGGCTAACCTGCGGCGTGTTGTTGCAGAGACTGTCCGTTCCCAGCATGACGTCCTCCGTGGAACTCGCAGGCGTGGATCGTCCGCTGCCAGCCACTTCCTCGTTGACTTCTTCGATGGCCCTGGGTACTCCAGGGGGTACCACCTGAAACCAAATTGACTGATCCCCATTCCAAAAACTCACATTCTCCTGGTCGTTCTCCATCATGTCTCCCACATTCGCCTGCTCGTCGTTGTTGTTATTGTTGGTGGATGGAGCATCAACGACAGTTTCCCTCCAAGAGGGACCGGCAAAGGCGTTGCACAACATGGCCGTCCTCGAAATGTCCGCTTTGTCCGGCAGACGGAGCTTGATGACCATGGCGAACTTCTTCCTGTCCAGGATCTCGTACATCAGACTCTCCTGAATCAAAATAATTAAAAAGGTTGGCGAAGGGATCGAAAACCTCGGGCCTGCGATTCCGGTCGGCGTTGGTTTCTTCACTTTCTACGCCTCCGTCGTAGTAGACCTGAAATTGTGAATAAACTGGTTTCACACCAATCATGGATAACCCACTGAGAAAGATTTTGCCGCGACCCCCTCTATTATAGAAAGTTCTTAACATTTTCGAAGGACCTTATTTTACAATTGTCGCCGAAAACTAAAATTGCAACAGCCTTAAGGGCACTTACAGCGGAGCTTGACAATGTATGATTCGCACACACAATGTATCAGACAGGCATGGCAAAAGTTTGCCGTAAATCTGGTGTACGATTTCATGGGTGATCGTATTTCTTGCGAGCCTGGGTGTCAATAGTGTCCAAAAAAGTCATTATGACCGCTAACGCCAACGCTAGCAGGCGAATTTGTCGAAGCAGTTTGAGACTTAAGTTAGAGGACTTAAGTTAGACTCTGATTAAGCCGGTTACAACTTCACTAATACAACGGTGATTACTCAATTTTAAGACCTAAAAGTTACAGGTGGGTGTTCAAGTGCAAGCCCAACTGGGGTTTAGTCAAACTCTGAAGCCGAAATACAATGAACCACAAAAACCTGACAAATTTAGCCGATTTCTTAGCAAAAAAAAATTGTTGCGGTTATTTTCCATGAGCATGATCCTCTACAAAAATAGTATGAGCCGGGCTAGCCCGATATGTTCCACTAGCAAGGGCTAAAAAAACGCACCAGCGGCGGGTTGGCGAAGCAGCCGGCGAATGCGTGGTCGATGAAGGTCTGGGGCTGATCGAGGAGCTTGAAATTCCGCGACAAGGTGTCGCCCTCCTGCACCACCAATCGCGCCGTGATCATTGTGCGCATGTCGTCGCCGAACACAGCTCCGATGACCTTCTTCATCAACAGAACCTGAAAAAGATAGCGGTATCTTTGAAAAGGAAGAAGAAAAACCTTGTTCTGTTCGGGGGTGAGGTTGATTCGGAATGGAGGCCACACGGTCCGGTTGGGAATATCCACACGGGAGACGGCGATCGTACGCGGCTTCTGCGGGGTCAGAACGAAGCGGCTGCCTGAAAGAAAAGGAGCATATGAATGCACGGGATTTTGGTAAAATTCACACTGCTGCACGGTTTTCCACTCAAAATGCTTTTATTGCAGCAAGATTTTTTCCTGGTTAAATATCGATTGGTGCACGGGTTTTCATCAAAATACCGATCGGTGCACGGTTTCATATCCAAATGCCGATTGGCGGGCGGTTTTACGCCAAAATATCTATTTACGTTTTCCACGACGAAAATGCAGATTTCCGCAGTTGACAGCCGAAAGGACGATTACTGAATGGATTTACACTAAAATAGCATCGGAACACGGTTTTACACCAAAATATCGATTGGCGCAAGGTTGCACACCGAGATATCGATTAGCACACGGTTTGCTGACAAAATACCTACTGGTACACGTTTTTCTGACAAAATGCCCACTCAAAATGTCTATTGCTCCATGGTTTTCTGCACAAAAATGTTTCTTTTTAATCCTGCAACCCAATTTTCACCTCAAAATACAAAAATGTTTTAAAAAACCAAAATCTCACCCTTTTTCCTAGTATCCAGAAGGAAGAGCAGATCCCTGCTTCCGTTCGTTAGCTCGGTGTCGAAGAAGCACGTCTCCAACTTCTGAAAACCAAAAAAAAGTTAAAACAATCTAATAAAACACACTCTTTCGTAGTCGTTCTTCGAGACGAATTCGATGTACATGCGGTAGTCGGGGCCGCATCTGATGAGCCTCGAGTTGTTCCGCCACAGCGTCTCGCCCACTTGCTTCGCCTTGTCGTCAAAGTGCTTATAGGCCTGAAAAACTACCGTAACTAGTTATTTACAGCTTTGGTAAATGTCAGTAGAGCCGCCAAAAATGGAAAAGGGGGAGTTTAAAAGCTACAGTATGGGGGGTACTATAGCTAAACAAGGAGACTTGGGGGGCTTGATATGTAAGTCCCCCAATGATGCCTAGGAGACAATGTAAGTCTCCCTTCAATTTTTTGTTACTATTTTTTAATCAAACGTCGAATTACGTTGGTACCTCAAGCACCTCACACCCATAAGGGGAAGGGACAAATTTAAAGTGGGGGACAAATTTACATAAAAATTTTCCCGAAAATGACGCTTATAGCTTCTGTAACCCACCGCATTGAAGACCTCTCCGACCGTGGAAGTCCTGGGAATGCTCATCGTGAACTTGTTGTTGAACAGACTATGCGACTCACAGGCGAGGTTGAGTTCCACCGTAACCTGAAGGATAGGTACATTCCTTTAAAGTCCTCGACTCACGTAGACCAAACTGGCGTTGTAGGCCCTCTGCCTCTCCTCTTCTTCCTCCTTCTTGCGCCACTGGTTCTGCAGCTGAACAATGTGCCTCGGCAGCTCAACGGTGCGCAGGAACTTCTGATTCGTCGGATCGATCTGAAGAAATTAATTAAACTACATAAAAAACAAAATAGATTACCCGTCTGTACATGAGCATGTAGGCGTTCGTGTTGCTGTTCGACCAGCCGCCATTTAGGCCACCGAAGCTTTTCTCGATTTCGGCGGGTTTGGCAAAGTCGACGCGGGAGTCGTTGAAGCAGTACCAGCGGTCCTGGTCCAGGTTCCTAAAACGAGGCAAGTAGATGGAGCAGAATTGAAATAAAAGTCCAAACCCCCCACGGGGTAGCCCGGCTTGTGCTAATACCATTAACTCACTTTATGTATGCGTAGTAGTGGCCTCCAGCAGCGCTTCCCTGGTGCACCATGACCGAGAAGAGTTCGTAGACGTAGGGCCCCTGCTTGAGCAACCGTTTCACCTCTTCTTTAACCAACGGCTGACCGACCACCGGGGCGCCACAGTACAATGCTGAAAACAATATATTGGTTTTGATTTATATTATCTTTCAGTTACTTTTCTCACAGCTGAAAAAAGCTATCCCCGAAAAACCTGATTTCCCGGCCTGTTGAGAACACCGATTCACAACAGCGAAAAAACGGGACAGGGCAACTAATAGAAAAATCAGGCCTCGTACAATAATAAAAAAACGGCTCCAGACCAGAGTGGGGTAAAGAACTATTCTAATCACCTTCGGCAGCGGAGTCGAGATTCGGTCTATCGGGTGCATCCTTGTCGAACACGTAGGGGTTTAGGTTGAGCACATCCGGGAAGGTCATTCTAGAAAGATTTTTTTAAAAGTTGGTTAGTATCAGCAATGACACTCGAACGACAATACGGTAGCCCCCCTCCACGGCGGAGACTCAAATATGCTCCGTCAATAATGAACACCGGCATGCCTCGGATCAGCTTACCCCAGTTTAAGGCGATGGAGGCCCCAAAAAATGCAGAAGCTTAGGAGGGGGTCGGCACTATTTTCGCTAGAATCAATCCGGAATGTACAAAGTTAAGGGGGGCTACCTCATTTAAAGCCCCAATAGTTACGGGTTGGTATGTCAAATGACGGACCCTCGCGAGGCATGGACACCGGTTAAAGAGCGGAATACTGCAGATTTTTCATGAAAATCTTAGCGCGTTTAGGGACACCTAAATTGTCCGAAATATTTATTTGGCAGTTTTACAATTTAAAAATAGACCTTCAACCGGTATCGTGTTTCATAAAGTCTGTCTCGGCCGACCAACAAAGGTTGGAATTTGTATTACAAAAGGCGCGCGCACTGGAAAAGGTGCAAACTTTCAAATTAAACAGATTCAGTTAAAGGTATCCCTGAGCGTGGCCAAGCCTGCGGTTTGGTTGAAAATGTAAGCAAAAAAATAAAGAGGGGCTTACGTTGCGTTCGAGGCACTATTTGGGGATTTGCGTATCAAGCAACCCTCCCCCAAATTCTCCGTGTCCAGCCAAGGACGTGTCGCAAATGGGACTGCCTTTGCAAATACTACCCATACTTCAAACACATCTCTGATAAGCTGGGTTCTCAAATGACGGGCCGGGCCGAAGGATTTTTAGGGGCGGCTCGGCCCGGGTATGAGAAATTAAATTTTAATTTTTGTATAAATCGGTACAATGATTTTTTAAACTGTTTTAAATTACTTAATAATGTTTGTTACTAACATTTAAGTCAATATTAGCTGTACAAAAAAGAATGTCACCGACCGGGATCGAACCCTGGTCGTGTGGGTGGCAATCTGACCGGGTGATACAGGGTAAAAGGGGCCAACCGGGCCGGGCCGACTAAAATTTTCCAAATGCCCCGGCCCCGCTGATAAGTAGAAAAAAACGTACTTGTCATTGAGCTTCACACGGTGCATGGTGGTCCAGTCGAAGTCGAAGCGTTTTAGCTGGATCGTCAACAGGTAGGGGAACCTCGTCACGCGCAGTCCCTTGTCCGCGTCCTGCTTCGAGTCACACGTTTCGCACTTGTACTGGTTGCTGCCCTCCAGTCGCTCCGGCATGATAAAGGCCTGCAGAGCCTCTTCCTAAACACGAAAATGGCATAAAATGTAAAAGCCCAAAGCTAACCACACTGCTGAAGGCATTCATAGCTCCAAAGTTCTTCACAGCCAGCGGCAGGTCGAGGAACTGGTCGGGGCGGGCGTTTTCCTTCTTACACGTCAGGCAACGGACGAAATCCTGCATTTCTCCTCTGGCAACAAACGGTAAATACTTGTAAAATAATGTGAAAAACCTGTAGAGCTGTGGAATGAGCTTTGCATGGGGAGTGTTCTTCCAACGGAGCTCCAGCGCGTCGAACATGATGCGGCACAGCTCTTGCACGTCGTGTTGTTCGTAGGCTAAAAATAGCATTATTCTCTCTTAAGTAAGTCAACTATATTAAGTAATGATCTATGCACATGTATGCTGTACATACCCTGTAGTCAAGCATGGCAAAATTTGGGGCCGGCCCGGGCCGGGTCGAGAAAAATTTTGAAGCAGGCCGGCCCGAAAAATTTTTTTTCGTTTTCTTTGATTTTTACATTGAAAAAAGGCATAAATTTTCGGTCGAGTCGGGCCGGGCCGTGAAAAATTTTGGATCGGGCCGGCCCTTTGCCATGCTTGCCTGTAGTTCAGAAACTTGTAAAAAAAAAAACAATTTAAATTAAATAACCTTCGGCACTGGTCCATCCAAAACTTTTGGTCAAATCGGTGGTCTCCATTGCGACACGGTCGGACGTCTGCAGGAGGAGGAAGAGCCTCTGGATCTGGCAGGGAATGGAGGTGTCCGGCGTCTTGTTGGCCTTGTTCTGGTACTCCCATCTAGAAACATTCTCATTTTTTACAAGTCTAACAACAAAATATAATCTGGAAAAGAAAATACTCACTTGTAAATGGCGTTCCTGAATTCCGGAGTCATGTAGAGCGTCTGCACCAGGCTGTTCAAGTAACATGTCATGGCCTAAACAGAGAAATAGGGAGAAAAATGAATCTTTTCTGACCTGGTTGACGAGACCCACGTACTTGTGGTCATTTTCGTCGAGCGGGGGACCGGTGACGGCCTCTTCGGGAACGGCGGAGGATGAGGAAGGCGCCGGGAGAGCGAGAGGAATCGAAGCTGAAACAGTAGGGTAAGAAAAGCATAAAACGACGGGCGCGTAGGAGGATTTCGTGCGTTATTGTGTCTAGGCGGCGGAAAAAAGTTAAATGCAAAGGAACAAAAAAAAATGAAAAGTCGTTTTAGCCGAAAAAGGTGTTTCACCTTTGAAAGCCAAAATTGTTTTGTCACAAACGACGTTCCAATTTACGCACTGTACAATACAACAAGCCAAAAGTTTTATCCTACAGCGTGCCGAAGTTTCTCTGTCATATACGTGGGAACATCATTCTTCCTGTTACAACGAGCCACAATTGTTCTGTCAAAATTAAATTTCTACATTATATCGTTCGAAGCTTATAAAAATAAATCCATAAACAGAAATTGCGGGCGCAATTAGCCCCAGTAGCGCGCCGCAACGCACAGAACTCCGCCTACACAGTCCCTTCATATTTTTGTATACAAAACACAACCTTAAAACACTGAAAAGGAAAAGCAAAAACCTAACCGGACATGGGTTCCGGCGGCGGGGCTACGAAGTTGTAATCTCCTCCTGGAAGGCCACTCTGCGGGATGGGGAGTACCACGGCTTGGTTCGGCGGTGAGGCTAAAATGCAAACTTTATCTTTTAAAAAAACCGTTGTAAAAGAATATACTCCGCAGCAAAGCTTTCGTTCAATTAGTAGCCTATAAGCCACGCAATACTCTAGAACAACATCTAAACAATGGCGCAATGCGACAAAACCGCCCAAGCTGGTTTTAGCAAAAGCAAAATGATGACATAAAAGAGAAAAAGATACGCGACTTGATCAACACCAATGAAAAAAAATTATCCATAAACACTAGCTTCGGACAAAATTTCCAATAAAAAGGAGGTTTTGGCGCTCCGCTACGCGTCAAATCTCTATTTACTTAGACGCGCCGCGACGCGCAACGACTTCGTTCATTTTACGTTTCTGAAATTCACAAAAAAAGGCGAGTTTGCCCACCATTTAGGCCATTGGGCGACGTGTTGGGACTACCGGGGTTCGAATTCGGAGGTGTCTCTTCCATCTGAACACAGAGTTTGGTTTAAAAACAAGAACCAAGCAAGCGGACACAAAGAAAACGTATAAAATGGCAATTATTGTGAAAAAGGAACACAAATTCTTTTTTCGGAACCAACACCAAATCCAATATTTTGCGCATGACGTGCGCTCGGGGCTCTAGAAACGCTCTTGAAAGACGTTTACGGATTAAGTGGGATTCGGAAAGAAGAATAGCGCCAGAGTTACGGAGAAACTGCCGGAAGAGGAGGACAAACACTGCCAGGAAAGGGAATCAAATGCGGTAATAAAGAAGATCCTGTTTTTGACGAGCAATTTTTTTGAAAGCGAGTTATAAGAAATGTTTAAAGGTCTAAAAATGAAGGTTTTGTGAGAATTATATTTGTATGGTCCAAATTCCAGACACGGTTTATGCAAACGGGCTGACAAGTTTTCAGTGAAAACCTCTTTTGTCAACCATGACAAAATAGACATGATACACCCCCAAAGCTTCGATTTTGGGGGCGTGCATTATATGAGTATCCTATAAACACTCGAATCCCTATAAACACCATCGAAATATTCGCCCGACATTCGGGGGAACTTTTACGGCTACAGTCACGGTCCGTACGCTGGGTTACGTGCCGTTAGGCTACGACCGTACGCCACCGTCCGCTACCTAGGATATAAAAGGGCTCTGCCCTCACAATAAACCAGTCTACTCGTATCTTACCTCTTGTGTTCTTACTGGCGATCAGGAGTCAGTCTGAACTCAACGAGGGTTGAAGCTCTACAAGAAGTCGACTACTACGTGTTCTACCGCAGCCGCCTCCAGGAGCTAGACCGCCCAAGATGGAGGTCGACCCCAACCTGGAGCCGCTGCAAGATGCTGTGCCGCCCGGCGTGTTCAACGACGGAGCGGTTGAACGACCGCGCTACGGCGGATCAAGGCTCGTCGAACCGTTCCGACCGGGAGCGTGCTGGAGGATTTGGATAACGCAGTTTGAACTAGCGTGTGAACTGAACCGTGTTTCAGATGAGAAGGACAGGGGCCTGCTGTTCTTGCGCTGTGTTGGAGACACCAACTACATGCTGCTCGAGTCCCTACTGGAGGGAAAGGAGCCGATGAAGGTCGCCTACGACGAGCTGAAGAAGACGCTGGGAGCGCACTTCACGCCGGAGACGCTCAAATGGGCTGAGCGCTACAAGATGAGGCAGATCGTCCAGGGGCCTGGCGAGCCTCTGCAGGAGTTCTTCGCCAAGCTGCAGAGGGCAGCCAACACTGGTGACTACGGCAAGGAGCTGGGTCACAGAGACGACGACATCGTGATGCAGTTCATCGTGGGACTGCGGTCGATCGAGACCCGAAGGAGGTTGTTGGAGAAAGACCAGCTGACACCAAAGACTGCTCTGGACATCGCCCAGGCGTTCGAAAACGCCGGCGACAACGCAGTGAAGCTGGACCTACAAGGAAGGAAGGTCAGCGTGAGCAGGGTCGAAGCCCATGGTGGGTTTGAGACGAGTTCCAGGAGCGAAGGAACTTCGAGAAGTCGCGGAGAGACCACGCGCAGGGTGCCTGCCACGGATGCGGAGAGCGAGGACATTTTGTCCGCGACTGCCCCGGAGCGAGAAGAGATGGTAGAAGGTTCGACAAGTCGAGGCAGCCGAGACCCGACTGGAGGCGTCAACATTCGCCCAAGTACCGGCGACATGAAGGACGAGGCAGTGGTGGTAACCGAGTTCACCACTGCGATGATGAGGATTCGAGCCTCGACGGACCGAGTTATGAGGTCGACGCCGTGGAAATGGTCGAGATGCCCGGGCCCACGTTGACGCTCGATGCTGCGACGTCATTCGACTACGTGTTCGGAAGTGAGGAGAGGGGCCCGGAAGACACCCCTCCGAAGAGAGGCCTGTGTATGCCGGAAAACCACCAAGGTAAGGGTGGCGAGTACGAAGGAACTATGGAAGTTCTGTCCCTTGTCCCATGTCCGTCCTTTTCTAGGTACTCACGGCCCTCTGGTGGATTCTACGTGGAAGAAGACAGGGCTATGCCGGAAAACCACCAGGGTAAGGGTGGCAAGTACGAGGAACCCCCTCCAGGAGGAGGCGCGGGTAGTGCTGATGTCGGAACCACCCCTCAGAACGGAGGTGCGATGGAAAATGATGAGCCGCCGTGGGAGATGCTAATCGAGCGAGACGTGCTGGAAGATTCGATGGTGGAATCGGACGAGGACCTGATGTTGGTCGAGGCAGTGGCGAAGATCGAAGGGAACCAGGCCACGATGCT
This sequence comes from Oscheius myriophilus, assembly GCA_964057215.1. Taxonomy (NCBI): domain Eukaryota; kingdom Metazoa; phylum Nematoda; class Chromadorea; order Rhabditida; family Rhabditidae; genus Oscheius; species Oscheius myriophilus. The sequence continues at coordinate 2,113,558 of OZ059903.1, forward strand.
GGCCATGCTGATGAATCAGTCCACAGTGAGGTGTGAGCTGGATACCGGGACTGCATGCTCAATCTTGAACGCTAAGGCGTGGGAATGGATCGGAAGACCCCAACTGGAACCGACAGGAGTCAAGGCCAAGGGATACAATGGAGGAGAAATCCCGCTGATGGGCCAGTGCCATGTCGAGGTAAAGTTTGCTGGCAAGAAGGCCAAGATGACGATCTTGGTGGCCGACGGAGTATCGCACAGTCTCTGTGGACGAGACATGATACGTGCTCTGGAGATTGACTGTGGACCGCACTACGAGATGATCTACGGATCTGGAGCTGGCACTGAGGAAGCGGCAGTCGAGCACAAGGAAGAAGAGATCCAGGGGAGGAGCCTGGACAGAGATCACCGTGAACCGACCGGTGGAAGTGTGCCGGAAGATGGAAATGAGCCCCGGCAGGACACTTCGAACTCCACTCCCTTAGCAAAGGAGAGGAGTAGTGCCGAGACGAACAACGGAGGCAGGAACTTCGCTCTCGACCAAGGAGAGGGGAGACGTACTGCGAAGATGTCGGATGTGGTCGATCGCGCCGAAGACCGAGCGAACTTCGCTCCTGGAATGGACCAGGAGGGGAGACGTAACTCGGCCAGTGTGAACTTCACTCTTGGGAAGGACCAAGGAGGGAGACGTAGCACTGAGAGGAGGAACAAGACTGCGAACTTCGCTCTGCACGGAACAGAGGGGAGATGTAGCAGCAAAGGTAGCAATATTTTCAGGAACCAAGAGGATACGAGGAGGCCGCTGATCAAGAAAGAAGACCAGAAGATGGGAGCGGTGGCTGATAGCGACCTGGCGTTCGCTAGGGGAGGAGTCACGGTCCGTACGCTGGGTTACGTGCCGTTAGGCTACGACCGTACACCACCGTCCGCTACCTAGGATATAAAAGGGCTCTGCCCTCACAATAAACCAGTCTACTCGTATCTTACCTCTTGTGTTCTTACTGCTACTACATTCCATGTCTTCATCTGATCAAACTACAGAGTACATGCGTTCAGACTACAGTTCAATAATGGTCAATTCGAGTTTACACGTGTTTGTACACAAAATCTAGCATTTCAGCGAGACAATAGTTACAAATCACGGCTTTTGGAACTTGAAACCTCCGGAAAAGTGAATTTGCACTTTGCCAATTCAGCTAGGTCCCGCTACCATTGGTTCGGGGAATGCTGCGCAGGAGCCCACTCACAGAAAAATACATACTATTCCTGAGTGTGTTGATTATGCACATCAATCGGTTGGCAGGTTTCCAAATTCAAGAAAAAGAAAATACGTCCAAAATTTAGCGCAATTTCATCGCTGCATCTGGCGTGATAGGAGCTGTTCCAGCTCGCAATTCCGGGCTGGCCCGAAACACCACGGCGAGTACAGACTTTCATGAATTGAATACAATTTAAAGGACTGCGTCTTATACTTTTCTGGCAGAAAACTGTACAAAACCGTTCAACTCGACTAAATTTATATCGAAGCCTGAAACCAGTTTGGTTAACGTCACAAGATCAACTGGTAAGTGAAAAAGAGCTAAAACAAGCAAAATGAAGCTTGTTAAGAAATCAGACAAGTTTAAAGGACGAAAAAGTAGGACTACCGCTGATTCCGAGCAGAAGACGTCGAATTAGGTCGCCCTAGAGGTCAAACTACAGAGTACAAGTCAAGGACAACGAGGGAAAGTGACAGCCGCTGTTCTGAATAAATAAACGGTGATTTCGCAACAATAAACGCAAGATAGGCAATATACAGTGACTTTTAGCTTCCCACTTGGTACCTAAACATTCTAGAAATGAGAAAAAGGGCAAAGGAGCGACAAAAACGATGCAATTCCAAGGCGAAAGTGGGAAATGACCAGGCCTCGGGGAGATGAAATTGGCCGAGTACGCAAAATGCCGCTGGCTTAAAAATGTCGCGAGGTTTTCTCATTTTGAAAGCAGGCGGCTTCAAAAGAGCCATTGTTTCGCTGTCAAGTACATTTTAAGAGTTGATGCAATAGCGATAAGAGGCGGGCCGGCCCGGCGGTAGTAATTCCACCCGGCTGACAGCTCTTTTACAGCTTTCTGTAAAACCGAACAATTTTTCCGATAAAAAGCTGGGAAATCGGGCATATTTCACAGAAAAGGAAAAATCAATCCGGGGTTTCTCACCGGAAATAGTGCGACTCGTGCGACAATCGTCATTTTACGCGGAAAATTGTAAGGTAATCAGTATCTTGAGGCAAAACCGTGCGGCCCAGAACATATTTCAACACAAATAGCAGAGAAAATGCGACAATAACCATTCATTTTAAAAGAAAAAACGTGCAAAGACCAGAGATCACAACATTTTGCAATGATCAAAAGTTGACAAAGCGGATTCCAACAGCTATGATTCATAAAAATCAACAAAAGACGAAGCTGGTATGAAATGCAAAGGAGACAATTGCTGGGCCGCTAGTGCCTCAAATACAGGGGGTTACAAACTACAAATCAATAAAAAATCAATATTTCCGGTAAAAACGGTGAAAGTGGATTTTACATAAAAGTTCTAATATATTAAAAGCGCTCGCAGATCTGCAAAGCTTTTTAAAGCTCTTTAAATATCACTTGTAGGTCACATAATTTACAGATTTACAGTACCCCAGTAGTTGTCAGAATGAAAATAGGTCCACTGTCGTTTAGTCAAAAATACAAAAAAATGGCGGGAGTTTCGAATTTCACTTTCATTTTCGGAATTTTTTTTGTCTTTTTCTTATTTCCTCACTCTTTTTTAACGTTTTGATTTAAACTTACATTTTTTTTTTCTAGAAATGTCACTTTTGGCGGAATGCGAGGAGCACTTCGGTGTCGACGACCTGTACGGCGCATTCAAGATCAAGAAAGATGCCTCGGCCGCTGAAGGTTGGTATTTTTGGTTTTACAAGTAGATTTTATGTTATGTTAAGTCAAAAAGGCCTACTACAAGATGTCGATGATCTGCCACCCCGACAAGGCTGGCACCAGCGACGAGGCCAAGCAAGAGGCCACCGCCCGGTTCCAGTTGGTTTCGAAGGTCTACGCGATTCTCTCCGATAAGGAGAAGAGGGCTGTCTACGATGAAACAGGTGGGAATGTGACGTTAAATTTAGTATTTTATCCAACTTATTTGTTTAAAAACGTGGTTCAGGTATCGTCGACGAGGAGGACGTCATTACCGACGAGGACAGCGTGAAGCTCTGGCGCACCGTTTTCAAGAAAGTCACCAAGGAGGACATTGAGCAGTTCTTTGACAAATACAAAGGTTGGAAAAGTTCAATTAGTACAATTTCTGGCCGGCCCGAGGCGTAAAATTTGCGGTATTAGTCAGAAAAAAACCAAAAGTGTTCGTTATTGTTAAAAAAAAATTGCGTCATATTCAAGTAATTCGTTGAATAATAGTAATACGAAACACTGCTTTGTTTGAAAATGTTCAAAATAGTTCAAAATTTGTAATTTTTACATCTTTTTTGGTGTGTATTCCGAATAATAACGATGAATCCCGCAATCTGCCAAGCGACGTTCCTGGAGAAAGGCAATGAAAATATTGGCAATAATGGTCTTGCCGCGAAACATTCCAGAATTCAGCTGTTGACATTTCGAAATGTGGATTGTGCTTGTCAACAGGTGAATTTTGGAACTTTCGTGCCAGGGCCATTTTAACCAGATTTTCTGTCACTTTTTTGTAGCCACTGTCGCGCGAAATGACGGAGTGTGGGGTTCTCACGGGCCAAGCCGGGCTATTTGGAAAATTTTAGTCGGGCCGGGCCGGCCCGGTTGGCACCTTTTACCCTATACCACCCAGTCAGATTGCCACCCACACGACCAGGGGTCGATCCCGGTCGGTGACATTCTTTTTTGTACAACTAATATTGACTTAAATGTTGTTAACAAAAACATTATTAATTAATTTAAAACAGTTTAACAAATCATTGTACCGATTTAGACAAAAATTAAAATTTAATTTCTCATACCCGGGCCGTCCCAAAAAATCCCTCGGCCGGCCCGTCATTTGAGAACCGAAATGGAATTTGACAATTCTTGCATTTCAAAACCTGATGTAATGTTGATTTTTGTGAAAATACGACTTTTATGACTGAAATTGTCCAATTCTTATCGAAAAATCCCCATTTCAGGTTCTGAGGAGGAGGAAGCCGATATCATCGCTATCTACCAGCAGCACGACGGAGACATGGGCATAATGCTGGAGTACATCATGTCCCAAGACGAAGATGAGACCAGAATTAAGGTATTTTTACCCATCGATCTGTGATTTTTTGGCTTCAGGAGCTCATCGACCAGCTGATCAAGGACGGAAAGCTGAAGGCGACGAAGAAGTACAAGGCCACCACCTCCCCGGTGAGGAAATTAGCGGAAAATTTTAGTAATAAGCTTTTTTTTTCAGAAGAAGAAGGCTGCCCGGTCGAAGCGAGCCGCCCAGGAAGCAAAGGAGGCCGAGGAGATGATGGAAAACATTGCCAAGGAGGTTAGGAACCGTAGTTTGTAGTTTGATCACTGGATTGTGTTTCAGCAAGGGACGAATGATCTCCAGGCGTTGATTCTGAAGCGGCAGGCGGACCGCGGCAAGAACATGGACGGATTCTTCGACTCTCTTGCGGCCAAGTACGCTCCGAAGAAGAAGGCCAAGAAATAAGTACTTATTTATATGAACTCTGTAAATGCTGCACGGGATAAATTTGCATCATCTCAAGAATTGGTGATCATCAGAGTGAGGAACGGGTTTTGAAGAGGACGTGGGGTAGGTCGACGCGAACCACGGTCAGCCCCTGCATGAGCCTTCGATGTAGGTACCGACGCTGATCAAGCCCCCATTTTCCATGTTTTGATCAAGATCAGCGCCGGCCCGAAACTGAAAATTCAGGCTTGGCTCTGCCGGCCCGCTCCGAAAAAAATCAGGCCCGGGCCACAAATTTACCAGCCCTGATCAAGGGTGGCTACGGGCCGGGTTGGCCCGCTCTCCAAAAAATCTCGGCCCGCGGCCGAAGTCAAAATTTCCAAAAGTTATAAAAAAAAACGTTTTACACTATTTATGCACTGCAATATTTCTCTAACATAATAATTACTTAAGACAATAATTGCAAAAAAAAAGTTTTGTCGACGGGGGATCGAACTGGGGTAACTTCGGATTGCCAGTCCGACTTCTTAGCCACTCGGCCATGAAAAATGTAAAAAAAAAATTATATAGGGTAGTCTTAATTTTTTTTCCATTTCTTAAAACTATTCTTATAGCAAATTTTATGCGAAATTTGGTGAGCATTGGGGCTTTAAATAAAATCTTGGGTGTGAAAATCGCTGAAAACCTTGAACAGGGATAAAAATTTTGAAATTACAGAGAATTTCTCGCTTCAAGAAACAAAGTTATTTATTTTGCCAGAAATCGTTTGCAACCCAGTAGGCTTAAATTGGACTACTTTCAGCCGAGTGGCAGTGACCTAGAACTACCATAACCCGAACGGAATATGTTTTTTTTTTAAATTTTGAGCCAAGTAAATGTTTTTGACCAGGTTTGGGCGAAATCCGTTTTATGAACGTCGTCGGTTTCGACAATTACAGAAATCTCGTTTTTCAGCTTCAGAAGATCACCAGTTCAGCTTCAGAAGATCACCAAATTGATGGAATAAGAAGCGAGGAAGGGTAAAAACGAGCCCGGAGCCAGTTGGGATCATATTCGATGGCATTCTGACTTATAGTTGCCGCCAAACGGGCATTATTCCAATTTGTGCCTTCATTCTCTGTTGATATTACGATTTTATGCTAATCTATTATCAACAGAGAATGAAGGCACAAATTGGAATGATGCCCGTTTGGCGTCAGCTATAGTTTATCCCAGCAAAACATTTCTTGAAAGGAAATGTGACTTTATTTGTACACGCCAGCAATAGGGATTTTAAATCATAAATACCACCAAACCAGGTGTTAAAACGGGGATAAAGAGACTTAAATTATGTCACAACAGAGTCCAGGGGAAATAGCAGCGCGAGGGGAAGAAAGACCCAACAGTTATAAAACAATGGGTGCAGGATCACAGACAATGTTCACAGAGAGGCAATCGTCACTTAGCGGAATAGTAGTGACAGATATTAGCGACAGCGGGTGGGGGCTACTTTTTCTGCTGGAGTTGGTTGGCCAGCCACTCCATGGCTTCGTCCAGGCCTTCTCCTTTCGAGGCGGACGTCTGAAAAATACATTTTTAGACTTTTTTTGACATTTCATAATAAACTTTATGTCAATGCTTCCGAGTTTTGAGCAGAGGCCAAGTTCTTTTTTCATAAATATTATTTGGAAACATCCATAGTCTCCCAATTAGCTGAAATTTGGTCCAAAAGACCCAAAAATCATATTTCGAAACTGCCATGGGCCAGAACTTGAATTTCCAAACTTTTACTACGGTATGGCGCGTCAATGATCATAATGACGCACTTCGAACACTATTGACACCCGAACAGTACCGAATACGGCACAAAGCATGGAATTTATTTCAAAAGGGGGTGCGGACCGGGCGAAAAAGCCGCTTTTCAAGGTGCTCTGATAAAGGTACGGCAAAAATTGTAAAGTTGTTCAAACTACATATGGATTGGATTTTTATGTCTTGTAGCAAATATTATTTCTAGAACTATCGAACTGTGCAAAAATTAGACTCAAAAACTGCCTGAAAACAGGTTTTCCGGTGTTTTGAAGTTTCACAAGTTTTTGGAAATAAAATTTGCTAAAAGAAAACATACATCACTTTGTAATTTTAAAAACATCACAAATTACTACCATTATTTTGTATTTTGTACAACGTGAAAATTTTTACCGTATCCTCAGAGTCAGGGCTTTTTGCGTTATCCTCAAAGTACCGTAACCAAGCATGGCAACGGGCCGGCCCGCTCCAAAATTTTTCACGGCCCGGCCCGACTCAACCGAAAATTTATGCCTTTTTTCAATGTAAAAATCAAAGAAAACGAAAAAAAAAATTTCGGGCCAGCCCGCTTCAAAATTTTTCGCGGCCCGGCCCCAAATTTTGCCATGCTTTGACCGTAATAACCTGATGTAACCTGATGGAAAATCGATATAGATCAATTTTTTTTTTTACCAATTTTTCACAAAATGCAACATTTTTCCAAGCCTGACAGCGGAATTCTCGATTTTCGGCCTACGGACTTGATAAATAGAAAATACCTTGAAAATCTGGAAGGTCCTGTTCCTGAGCGCCTCGAGGCCGAGCGCCTTGTGAACCTCGGCCGGCGTCAGACAGCCGGCGATGTCCTGTTTGTTGGCCAAAACGGCGAGCACGGCGCCCTGGAGCTCATCCTCCTGCAGCATGGAGACCAGCTCCTGACGGGATATTCCCACACGGTCGCGGTCCGCCGAATCCACCACGTAGATGATGGCGTCGGTGTTGGCGTAGTAGCACCGCCAGTACGGACGGATCGACGTCTGACCGCCCAGGTCCCAGACCTGAAAAAGAGACTTTTCACAGCGAAAACAATGGGAAGGAATAACGTTTGAAATTCCCCTCAAATTCCTTCAAACGTTAAGAAGCATATCACTGAAACCCTTGTGACGGAGTTCCGCCCAAGAATGATATGTGCTTTTTAGCGAAATTTGTCGGTGCTACCTGAATATAGCAACAAAAAAAATGATTTGCGGGCCGACTTGAAAAAAAAATATCCTCGGCCCATCTACTCTGACCACTCAGCCAGCCTGTCACCCACGCCGCCAAGGTTCGAAGCCGATCGGGCCACAAAATTTTTGCTAACTAGTTCAATATGAAAAAGAAGTATTATGATATAGTTTGAAAGGCTTTAAAAACTTTTTGCCGATATTTTTGTCGATTGGTTCATCTCGTAAGAACAATGCGTACAATTAAAACAGTGAACACTTTGAATATGACATTTCTGGGCACGTATACTCCATTTCCAACGAATGGGCAGGCATTTTCCGAATTTTTAAAGGACTAGGTACCTTTGGTCCCGCAACGAACTTTGTTAATTGTCTGCGCACTCCTCTTTTATAGTGTTCTTTCGCTTATTATGACTCTGTTCACTTCAATGTTTCAAATCGTTTCTGCTTAAAAATGTGTCATTTTTCAAGAATGCCCGAAACTCGAAGACTTTCCCATGGAAACAGACTGTAGTTTGTTGCAAAATTCTGCGTACGCGCATAAATGCAATGGGGGCCTGGATTGAACAAAACCGACAGAAATTCCTAGCTCTGACTGGCCTTATTAGCAACTTTCCGCCCAAGATGTTCCAACGCACTGAATGCGCTACTCCGTTTGCCTGAAAGAGCGACCGAAAGCAAAAAGGTGAGGAGGCGGTTGGCAATGGAGCGCGGGTAATAAAAGCGACTGGCAACCCATTGTCGATCACAGCCAGCTGGCACTAACCTGGAATTTGAGATTCTTGTACTCCACTTGTTCTACGTTGAATCCTATCGTGGGGATCGTGGTTACGACCTCTCCAACCTTAAAATAAGTTCTTAACCATTAAAGTTACCGAAATACCTGCAACCGGTAGAGAATTGTGGTCTTTCCAGCTCCGTCGAGACCGAGGATGAGGATGCGCATCTCGCGCTGACCGAAGAGGCCGCGGAAGTAGCTCATAACTCCTCCCATCTTCAGCTACTACAATGGGCATTGAAAATTTTAAAATACAATTGAAATAGTTAAGTAAATGACTGGGTTAAACCAGTTTTCCACAAATTTCGAACAGATAAAAGCGTATTCTTCAACAATTAACAACAGACAACAAGGAGGTGAACAAAACAAACTATAACTTGGGAACTATCACTCGGTCTTCTTGACGCCGTACCTCAGTTTCGCCTTGAACTTCTTCGGGTTGATTCCGTAGGCCTTCAGACGGTTATCGTCGACGGCGGCAGCGGCGGCCTTCTGGAATTGAAAAAAGTAAATTATGCAAGGAGTTTGTGTATTTTAGCCGGACCAGCGCGTCGAATATCAACCGATCGATGCTTTTCTTTTTTTCATTTTTAATTAATTACAGGCAGCCATGCCTTGTTTTTGGTATAAATGGCGTCTTTTGGCCCTATTGACAACTATAGTTATCACGTGTCGGTTTGAAGAAAAAAAATCCTTGGCCCGTCTACTCGGACGACCAAGTCAAACTATCACCTTCGCGACCAAGGTACGATCCTGTCGGGGCACTTAATTTTGGCTAACTTATAAATGGTTCAAATATGCAATGGAACTTCCATTATGAAAGTATTACGAAAGAGTTTCAACATTAAAAAAAATTATCTAAGCGGAAATAACGATCTATAGAAATTTTAATTTGACAAGCTTACAAACCGGGCCGGGCCGACACTTTTTTTTCGGTCCGGCCCGTTTCGGTCCTTCTCGTGAGAACTATGTTGACAACCGTGGGTTCTCAAATGAAGGGCCGGGCTGAGGGATTTTTTGGAACCGCCCGGTCGGCCCGGGTTTGAAAAAATTAAAATTTTGTATAAATCGCTTCAGTAATTTTTTAAACTGTTTTTAATTGCTTAATAATGTTTGTTACTAACATATTAGTCAATATTAGTCGTACAAAAAAAGAATGTCACCGACCGGGATCGAACCCTGGTCGTGTGGGTGGCAATCTGACTGGGTGGTCCAAGGAAACGGGCCGACCGGGCTGACCAAAATTTTCCAGCTGGCCCGGCCCGTGAGAACCCCGGACAACCGTCTAGCACTAATGAAGATAGACCTCCCCTTTTGTTATATTTTACAAAAATGGGTGCGCAGCAATCTTTTCTTACAAAACCAAGCGCACTGCGCACCAGAAATAGAGTACACGTATATAGCTGTCGCCAAATTGGAATCATGCCAAAAAAATTAGAATGTTCTAGTGATCCTCTGTTGACATTGAAGTTCGTAGTCTAATCAGTATACGACAGAGCATGATTTGCACATTTCCGCAATTAGCATATGATTTCAGTTTGGCGACAGCTATTACCTATGTTTGATTGCAGGTGATCTCAAATTATGATCCCACGATCAATCTACTCCCAAAGCAAAATGTTATGCAAAATTATGCAAGTCTGAATAGCACAACTAGTATTTCAGCATGTAATTCGAAAATTTTCGCTCCCAAAACCTCATTTACGTAGGTGCCGCAAATACATCACGTCCTGCTATGAGTGAAACCTGACGTGTCAGTAAGACATATTAGGGCTCTTCTCGTTTTCCGACCCACCTTCTTATCCATCGGCTTGACGCCCTTCTTTTTCTTCTGCTTCTCAACCGGAGCCGCCGCCTCCTTGGCTTCAGCCTTCTTGCTCTCCTCCTTAACCTCCTCAACGGGCTTTTTCTCCTGTTCTTGTCCTTCCTGCTGCTGCGCTCCATTGGCCGGCTTCTTCTTCCTCCTGCGAGTCTTCTTGCCAGTCGGTGCCTCCTCAGCGGCAGCAGGAACCTCAGGCTAAAACAACCAAAAAATAAAGGCCAAAATAAAGATAGCGTACCTCAGGCACGGTCTCAACCACTTTCGCGGCGGGAGCCTTCTTCTTCTTGTTCTTTTTCTTCTTCTGGGGCTTGGGAGCGTCAGAAGCTGCCTCGGCCTCTCCTTCCTCTTCTCCCAGAAGCTTCTTGCTTTCGTCCTTCTTCCCGAAGATCTTGTTCTTCTTGAAATCGTCGTGGCCCTTTCGCTCGTATGCCTTCACATCGAACTGCTCCTCCTGGTCGGCACGGTAGGCTGTGACCTGAAAAATAATTTTCTTCACTCTTGCTTTGGGAAAAATTCAGTTAAGCCCCCCACCCTAGTATGGCCCCCACGCTCGGTTTGGCCCCCCAATCAATGCGAATTTGTGAACTTCCGTAGGTGGGGGGCGTAACTGAATTATGTATCCTGGGGGTGTTTATCTGAATTCAGTTTAGCCCCCCGCAATTGAAATGGGGAGCTTAACTGGCCTACCCGGAACTTCTTCAGATAAACCCCCCGTGTAATTCAGTTATGCCCCCCATACGAATACTTCAGTTAAACCCCCCAGCTAATTCAGTTATGCCCCCCATATGAAAATTTAGGTAAATTACAAATTCACACCGAAAAGTACGATAAAAATTCTAAGCAAACCTATTATCGGTAACTTCTTAGTCTTTTAGCCAAGTTTAGAAAAAATAAATAGTTTAATCAATAAAAATGCCCATGGTGTATAACTCAAATGAGGAAAACGTAATAAAACGATAAAATGTATGTAAACAACAAAATTGGGTAAATATCAATAATATTAATTGATTATAACAAAATAATATTAATTGATTATAACTAAACACTCTCCCTCCTAATATCTTTCAAGTACAAAACGCCAAAGAACAACCAGCGACAGTTTAAAGGACTGTCGAACTGAACTACAAATTCAATTGAATCTCTGCTCTCAATAACTACCTTTCTGAGCGAAGCCCACTGGTTCAGCTGTTTATCATCAGCGGACAGAATCTCTCCGGCGTCGAGACCAAAGTTGTTCGGCATGACTTTGCGGTACTTGAACTTTGTCACTTGGTCACCTGAAATAATGATAGTTTGTTCTAATTTAAATTCCGCCGACATATTTTGAAGGGTTTTATTTGATCAACGGTAAGCCTTCTTAAGCGAAAATCATCGATACAATTGCCCATACCTGGTAGTTTTTTTTTTGCCAGTCATTGCAGAAAATCAAACGTCGCAAAAATTGGGGGCGCCCCGAGTATAATTAGAGCGGGCCGACCAGCATACAAATTTTCTAAGATCTCAATTGAAATGGGGCATGAAAATAGGACGAGTCTGTGGATACCATACCTGGGCAACCAACCCCGGGGGTCAATTTTGCGAGGCCCCCTTCAATTGTTGAAAGCATCGAAAATTGGCGACGGGTCTCCTTTTCTAAGAAAAACTGCCGAAAACTGAAAATTGCGACGCCCCTACCGCCCCCTATTGCGGAGCTTGCCCATGTATGGGGAATACGTGCATGGAACATCTGACTTTCGAAAAATTTCCCAGTTTTTTTTAACATAAGGGCGCCCATTGGATTTTTTAACATTATCAAATAGGGTGTTTCAGGAAAAAAATAAAACCAGAGAGGAAATATATTGGCGCTAGCCATTTTACCAAAAAAAATTCATGTTCCTAACATCTTTTAGGTTTCCAGTGGTAATAGACAGGTCTGAGTCTTGTAAACTACGGACAGACGGAGATGTCTTGTGAAAAAAGTACGGTTTGCTGTAAAAAAAAATTTTGTTTATTTTTACAATTCGAATTACGCCTTTTTTAGGAAGTGGGGTAAAATTTATTAAAATCGAAACGTTAAAAAAGAGACCCTGGCGGTACCTTTCAGTGACTGTTATGTGCTTCTAAATCTGTACTTTTGTTTCAACGTTTTCTGTTTTAAAAAAAATGTATCGCCGCTCACCAATGATATCTTCGTAGTCAAGGGCGTAGTACTCGTTGAAGTACTCCTCGAAAGTCTTCTCCTTGGGGTCGAACACCGGCTTCTTCCTCTTCAAAGCTTCAGTCAAAGTAGCCCGCTTCCTCTTACGACGGGAACCTTGAAAGAGGAAAATAAGTAGAATTCGTTCAAAAATCACGGGCCAGCCCGGCTACAGACTTTGTGACTCGGGCCAGCCCGAAGCTTTCCAAATCACAGAATTTAGAGACTTACCCGATTTCTCTCGGTACTGCTGTTCTTCTTCTTCCTCCTCCTCCGGCTCCTCCTTCATCTCCACGTCCTCCTCTTTCACTCCCTCTCCATTCTCCTCCACCCATTTCCCGTTTTCAACTCCGGAGGCCTCATTCTCATTGTCGTACTCCATGAACTCAGTGACTTCCTCCTCTTCCTCTTCTTCGTCATCATTCTCTTGCTGTTCTTCGTCACTCTCACCCATCTGAAATCACCAAAAAATAGAAAATAATTAAAATTAATACTTACGTCCTCCATGTCGCTGAAAACGGGCTTCTCCGCGTCCTCGCCATCGGCTCCGTCGTCGTAGTTGGCGAAGAGTTCCTGAAACGTTTTTGTAACTAAGCGAAAAACAAGCATTTTTCGAAAAAGCATGTTTAACACGGGCCGAGAAACGTTAGCGCAGTAAATAAATTCAGAAAAGAGCGGGAAGTGCTAGAAACTAATCGAACTTGCTCGTAAAAACCCCAGAAACATAGTCCCACACTTTTTTCGGGACAGAAATAGTGACAGGCCTTTAAAAAAAACCATGCCACAGCTCGAAAGATAAAAACTTCTCAAAATGGCGTCAATTGTGACTGAGGAACAAATTCATTGACGTCATTTTGATTCCTACCACTTGATTGAAAATACACTAAAAATCAATGTAAATTACAGTATCACAAGGCTGGGAGGCCCCCATGCTAATTTCGAGCTCCGTATAAAAAATTGTAACAATTACAGAATATTTAAAAAGACTGATTGAAAAGTTAGACAAAAATGAAACTGCAAAAGCGCGCTACCAAATCTTGATGAACTAGAAATGACGTCAGTGGTGCACTTTAATGACAGCCGGGTGGCTGGAACACCCGGAAACTATCGATTTTAAGCCCAAATTTGTAAATTTTGGAGAAACCTGCCAATTTGGGCAGTGGATTCAAAAAATAAACAAAGCTATAGCCGTCGCCAAACGGGCATCCTGCCAAAAACGGCCTTAATGCAGCAGCTGTGTGATACTCAGGCGGAAAGAGTGTGTGAGCTGCGCAAACGCAGAGAAAAAGCGGCTTTTTTTAGTAACCGATGCTAGTTTGGCGACAGCTATAGCTAGTTGCAAAATTTTCGCTACTTCATTTTAAAATCCACATCTGCTACAGTTTTAAATTCAAAAATTCGAGTTTCAGATAATGTGAAGAATTTCCAGAATTAAAAATCGATTATAAGCAACAACAAAAATCGTGACTTTTAGAGTTGTCAGTCGTGTCGGAGAGTGCGAAACGATGAAAATAATGATTTTAATTTAAATTCAGCCTCACCTCCATCCTCCTGTCGTACTCCTTCGGATCGAAGTCCCCTTCCAGATCATCAATATTGATGTCCACATCCTCTCCCGCCATCTGCTTGAGCATCTGTAGTTTGTACTGGATGCCCTTCTTCGCCTCGTTCTTCTTCTGTCGGATCTCCTTCTTCCTCTCCTCCTTCTCATCCGCCTTCCTCGTCTTGTACTCCTCTCTCTTCTCCTTCCTCTTCGTGTTTCCTTTGCGCAGAGATTCCGACACCGTGCGAGGGTACTGCTTGATCTGAAAAGAAGAGAATTAGAAAACCCTGAGGCAATCATATTTGTTTTAAGAAAAACCGACAATATGCAAGCAAACCATGCCGCAATCGGCACTTTTGGGTGGAAAATCATACCGCAATAAGCCCTGTTTATAGAAAACCAATGGGCAAACTGCACCTTTGGGAAGACAATGCGGCAATCGGCCCTTTTCATTGAAATCCCGGGGTTAGTCGTAAATTTTGGCAGAAATTCTTGTACATATCAGCATTTTTGGCAGAAAACCGTGCGTTAATCGGCATTTGTCCTATAAAAAAACGCGTAAATCGGGATTTTTTGCAAAAACGTGAGTAAACAAACATTTTTGATAGAAAACCGTGCGACAAACTATATTTTGCCATAATGCAAAACGGCAATCGACATTTTGACAGAAAACCACGCGGGAAATGATATTTTGTCCGATCGGTACTTCCCGTGGAAAACTATGCGGAAATCAGCATTTACGTAAGACAATCCTGGAGCAAAGGACAATTTTGTAGAACTCTATGCAGATAACGGCATTTTCGGTAGAAAACCGAGCAGAATTCGGCATTTTTTGCATAAAACAATGCGGAAATCTGCATTTTACAGTATGAAAGCACGCAGTAATCGTAATTCTTGCTATAAACTTTGTGCTATCCCTATTTAAAAAAAACGATTGGCATTCAACACTTTCGGTTGACACTCATAAGAACATGGCATTTTCTCGTTCAAGTCAAACTAAAACTCACAAATTCCTGATCCGGGTCTTCAAAGCGGAAGTTGTACTTTTGCTCATAGACTCGCTGTTTGTCGAGCTCCCTGTCGTCTTCATCCAAGTCCACGATGTCTTCATAGGCGGGAATACTGTAAAATAGAGAAAGTTGTACAAAAACTTCTACGCGTCACGGCGCGCAAAGGAGTAAAAACATTGCGCGGCACGTAATATAAAACACAACAAACAAAAACCCACTTAGCATCCTTAACATCGGTATCGTATTCCTTGTTCAGAAGATAGTCCCTCAAGAACTTGTCATCCTCGGCTAGGTTAGGGTCATTCCAAGCCTAAATTAGCAATATTATTCCTTTTAAGAGGATTTAATTACAGTTTTCAGGGTGGAGAGATCCTTGGCTTCGGGGAGATTTACATTATCTCCTTGATCTTTCATCCAGTCATAGAAATCAGTCTCCTCCTCGTTCTAAATTCCAAAATAAGTTTTTTAAAATAGAAATTCGAAACCTTCTCCTCCTCGGTTTTGTTCCTCTTAACGAGAAGATCATCTCCATCGTCGTCGCTGTCGCCTCCGATGGTGGCTTTGAGTCTAAACGACAATTTGGAGTCGATACTCTGGGGCGAGGCGCAACGAGATTAGCGGTAATAACCGTGGAAACGCAAATACACTCATTTAAACGCTAAGATTTTGTGATTTCCTCAACTCTGTACCTTAAACAGAAAGTCAAGGGTGGTGGAAGACGGTAATTTCAGCCTTGTCAACATAGGTGGACATGAGGTGCTTGTGGTACCTACGTAATTCGGCGTTTTGTTGAAAATTATAACAAAGAAACTAAGGGGGCTTACTTCCTTCCGAGACATCATTTGGGGGCTTACGCATCCAGCCCCCAAACGTTCTATATCCAGCTATGCTTGTCAACAATCACAAAAATGACGTGACAATGACTCAATTTGAAGATGTTCCACGACTTTCCGCGACTTGGCAAAAATCCACTTCTGCGAAACGAAGGTGGGCTCGAACAATCATTTCCCCCACCACTATTTCCTAGTTAAACTTATTTGTAAACCTTCTCGAACCTTCCATCTGTCATTCTAATTCCATAAGCTAATGCCACGCCCTCTACCCACTCCTCATTCCCCCACTATTTCATAGGTCTACATTAGCATTACCATTCTAATTGCTTAAGCTAATGTCACGCTCTGTATTCCCACACTCTTTCGTTATTCTCTACCCCGTCTATCTGCGCAACTTTTCCCTTTTAACCCCTGCTTTCGCATTCTTGGCATCATCGATCCATCATGGCTCAGTCTGTTCCTCCTGGAGACATCACCACCCAGCCGGGTACCAAGATCGTCTTCAACGCGCCATACGACGACAAACACACTTATCACATCAGTTTGTTGCTTCTGAAGTCTGGCTAACCCCCTTTCTTCAGAGATCATCAACGCGTCTGCTCGTCGCATCGGCTGGGCCATCAAGACCACCAACATGAAGAGGCTCGGCGTTGACCCCGGCTGCGGCGTCCTGGACCCCAAGGAGGCCATCCTCATGGCTGTCTCTTGCGATGCCTTCGCCTTCGGACAGGAGGATACCAACAACGACCGCATCACCGTCGAGTGGACTAACACTCCCGATGGGGCCGCCAAGCAGTTCCGCCGCGAGTGGTTCCAGGGCGACGGCATGGTCCGCAGGAAGAACCTCCCCATCGAGTACAACCCCTAAATCCCCTCAGGGAGCAAATGAAGCGTGTGTTTATAAGTGTTTTTCTTTGTTTTGGTTACTGTATCTTGTTTCTTATTTGTTCGCTGTATTAACGTGTAAACTAAGCTTAAATTGTAAACACAGTTGGAAGATGGTTCATTCATATGCCGGAGCGAGTTGCCTTTTTTTGTATATGGGAGTTAAAAATTGGCCCCGATACGACATTACATTATTTGGATGTTGACATTTTAAATTTTTAATAGCTATTTGAACAGCAAAATTCTGGAACTTCGCGCCCGGGTCAATAAAATCCTGCACCTTCCTTGTTCGTCTCACACAGATTCTTGTCGTTTTGTTAGTTTTTGTTTGAATCACACGGCACATCTCAAAGCTGCCGTGCCACAGTCGTGAAACATCGGTCGGGTTTGGCAAAAAGCCAATGAAAATTCTGTATTAGTTAGGTCCCGACACGACGTTCCAGAATTCAGCTGTCGACATGTAAAACCGTTTCGAAACGCTGACAGCTGAATTTCGCGCGGCCACATGCCAAGTACGCTCCAAGCAAACAGAAAAGCCTGGATATAAAAGGGTCCTGGCACGGAAAGTTATGAAATTCACCCATTCACAGTAAAAACGTACACTGAAGACTTCTGTACGCCATCAGCGGAATTCTAGAACACTTCGTGTCAGTTAAAAATATTAAATTCTGGCTTTTTGCCAAAGGTCTCGCTACTGCCGCTGGGCAGAATGAATTTATAAGGAAATTAACGACAAAATTCATTTTTAAAAATGTACCCTTTTTAAAAATTTATTATTTTTAATAATAAAAAACCCACTGTCTCCTAATCTCCTCCTGCTGCTCATAGTAACCCTTGTCCTGCGGTTCCTCCTCCTCGTCATCGCTTTCCTCCAACTTTCCACCCTTCTCCAGCACAATCTTCCGCTCGTAGTCCTTCAGAAACATCGGTTTCTGCTTCTTTTCCTCCTTTTTCTTGGAAGAACTCCCTTCAGCGAGGTGGGACTCATCCCAGAACCTGAAAAAAATCTCATTTTGAAACCGAAAAATCGACTTACTTGACGTTGTCGTTGTAAATATCCTCTTTTCCTCCTTTCAGAGCGCCGAGGGTCTTCAAAAAGGCAGCTTCGTGTTCCTGGGACCACTCCTGAAACAAAAAATCTAATTAAAACTTCAAATTTGGCTCAAACTGACCGGTTCCTCCTCACTGGAGACAGAACCGTCGTCTTCACTATCAGGAGAGGAAGCTTTCGCTGAAAATACATAATTTACAAAACAAGTAACTAAAATAACGTAATTCTAGCGGACTGTCAAAGTTTTACGTTATAAAACAGAAGTAAACCACAATTATGACTCAAAAATCGTAAAAACCTACGTTTCGGGGGCTCCGGAGCGCGTTCCTGCACCTCACGTTTGCCCTGCTTCCTGGAAAAATCGAACATTTAATTAAAACAAGAAAAACAAACTTTGCAGCCGATTTTTTCTTCATTTTAGCAGGTTCGTCGCCACCTTTCGTTGCCGCCGGGCGAATGGCCTTTTTTACCATTTTGAGTGACCTGGAATCAATTTATTATTATAAAATTGTGTGATTCCAACTGAATTATAAAACTTGATCAATTATTAAATTAAAAACAACTTTAAAACAAGGGTAATTAAAATTTGTTACAAAATCTATAAAGTCGTGGGCATGAAAATGTCGCCCGCAATACTCCGTGTCCAATTTTCGGGCGAACGAGCAGATGGGGAGGGGCATATAGCTGTCGCCAAACGGGAATCATATGCTAATTGCGGAAATGTGCAAATCATGCTCTGTCGTCTAGTGATCAGACTACGAAGTTCAATGTCAACAGGGGATCACTAGAACATTCTAATTTTATTGGCATGATTTCAATTTGGCGACAGCTATAACTAACATGTTTTTTGAACTTTGATAATTAAATGTAGCGTTATTTTAAGCATAAATCAAAAAATGAAGTTAACATTAGACTAAACATCATATAAATAACTTATAAGGTATTTATTTAATCCAGAAAAGCTGAAACAAACGGACATATTTAGGCAGATTGAAATATAATTTTTCTGTTGAAGACTGTGTGGGCACTCCTCTCTCTCTCTCTCTCTCTCTCTCTCTCTCTCTCTCTCTCTCTCTCTTTTTTTTTTCTCTCTCTCTCTCTCTCTCTCTCTCTCTCTCTTTTTCTCTCTCTCTCTCTCTCTCTCTCTCTCTCTCTCTCTTTTTTTTCTCTCTCTCTCTCTCTCTCTCTCTCTCTCTCTCTTTTCCTCTCTCTCTCTCTCTCAAGCATCAATTTTACATTTTAAACCAACTATTTCTTCGATCTTTATTGGTATTTATAATAATAATAATAATAATAATTTATTACGCATTGCACGTGCTATAAACAAAGAGAAATGAGACAGAGAATGTGAAATACACAACGAATCACATATGGAATCTAATGTACAAATGGCGATGTATCGATGGGTTTAGGGGGACAATGGGGGATTCCTAATGAATAGTGAACGGAGAGGGAGTTCCTAGTGGAGATGAGTTTGACTGGGCAATTAGCCTGGTCAGCGCTTTCTTGGTTTTAGGCATTCGCTGCTTTTTAATGTGTTTCAGAAACTGGGAACCGGCCCTGACGGTGAAGAACTGAGCTCATAGACTTGTCCTTGGTCTGGGGAAGCTAAATTTAATTGGCGCGCCGCGGGTGACAGAGGGACGGAAAGTGAAGAAGGAATCCTTGTCGATGCGACATGCATTGGCCAGAATTTTACTGACCATAGAGAAATCAAAAACTAGCCGCCGGTCGGAAAGAGTGGGTAGGTCAAGGTGCCTGTTACGTGATTCGGCGTTCGGGAGATGGGGATAAGTGCCGAGACCTGTGCGAATGTAAAGTTTCCTAGTGAAATCGTTTGGATGCTTTCTAACCGCTTCACATGCCCCAGCTCAGAGTTAAACACGGTTGTGCCAAATTCAGCAATGGGCCTGACATAAGTCTTATACACTTTAAGCAAGGCCTCGATGTTCCTGGTTTTGATAGCTGTGAAGAGGTTATACGTCCTACGCTTGGCGGATATGACCGTTTTCTGGCAATGTGTGGCGAAAGAGAGTGAGGGAGTTATGGTAAATCCTAAATCGCGTACCTCACCCGATACTACGGAGAGTGGTGCCCCGTTCAGAAAATACCCATACCTGGCATTATTCGCACCCATGTGAAGAACCTGTGACTTCTCTATCGAAATCGGTAACTCCCAATCTACTGACCATTTCCATAGTCTGTCGATGGATTCTTGCAGGGCGTTTATGCAAGCGACACTTTGAATTGTTTTGTATATTTTGGTGTCATCGGCGAACACTTTGCACGTTACCCCGTTGGTCGAGAGCAGGGTGGGAATTTCTAAAGTGTAGATATTGAAGAGAAGGGGGGACAGGCATCCGCCTTGTGGCACCCCACTGGTAACGGGTAAGGTTTTAGATAGCGCAGACTTGTATCGGACTTGGAACGTGCGACCTCTGAGGAAATTACTAATCCAGTTAACTACCATTGGGTGCAGCTTTACTAGTTTCAGCTTTTCGATCAGTTTGGCGTGGTTAACGCGGTCAAAAGCCTTCGAAAAGTCAAAATAAATAATATCCGTACTGCGCTTATGGTCGAGAGCGATGGTCCAGTCATTAACGCATTCCAGCATTTGAGTCTCGACGGAGCCGCCCTTTTGGAAGCCATGCTGATCTCTCGAAATGACATTGTGCGCGTCCAAATGAGCGATTATGTGTGGTTTAAGCATCTTCTCGAATATGCGCGCTATTATGGATGTGATACTTATGGGTCTGGAATTCTGCGGGGTTGGGGGTTTCCCTGGTTTTGGGATCGCTGTGACTAGGGCGTGTTTCCACTTTAGAGGCACCACTCCTGTCCAAAGAGACAAATTGAAGATCATTTCGAGAGGTGCACAAATCAGTGGCGCGATTAAACTGAGGAAAAGGGAAGGAATTCCATCGGGAGTCATTGCATACGAGTGCTTACATTTTGCGAGCATTTTCGCAATTTCATGTTTATCGAAACTGGGGACGGGAGGCATGGATGTCGTGGGCGCAAGGTGTGAGGGGGGAGGAGGAAATTTTGTTGCCGCAGAGATTGTGAAGGAATTCGCAAAACAATCAGCTAGATGGTCTGCAGCTGCTGATTCACATACAATCGGTGCCCCTGAGTCATTTGTCATCACCTTGGATGATGACTTGCTCTTTGTGCGTTTGGAAATCAGTCGGTATAGGTCGTTGGGCTTCATCTTGTTTATCGAACGTTTTTCAATGTTCCGGCGAAATTTCGATAGTGCGAGGTCTAGGCGATTCTTACAGGCCAGATTCACATACAATACTCCTCCCAAACGTTGGAGTTCTGTTCCTTGCGAGCTATGGACCACAGGCGCTGACTTTGTTCTGATAGATTTTGCAGGTAAGGCGGCAAGTCCGTATTGGAATGCGATGATTTACATCAATTGGGAGAATACTAGATCACTACCGGCCCAACATAACATTGCTAGGCGATTGGGCATATTGTGCTGTCCCCGGGTACACCCAGGGTGGTTCAACCATGTGCCAAAGTCGGTGCTAGAAAAGTTGCAGCAAGTCCAACTCTTTGCAGCATCTTGGAAGTGGGGACGGCCTGGGTGATGGAGACAGGAATCTGCAAAATAGGTATAAAAGTACCTCGTTACGTAAAAATATCATCTGTGTTCTCAAGCGGGTTGAATCTTTGTCCGCATCCTGTATTTTAGCAATTCACATGGTCCTCCGAAAATTCCGTGTCATTATGGACCATTCTGAAGCAGACATATTGATTTTTTTGGGTCAATATCGATTTTTGTCCAGGGTTACGGTAGGCGATCATGGGTTACTGTAAATACGCGTTTTTAATTCTTAATTATTTAAAAAAAAAAAATTCTGTACTCTGTCCCGGAACTTTTTATCGATTTGACTGGGAAAATCAATTTTTAAAGTTTAAATATAATTTTTCTCTAAATTATGGCTAAACCCCCATTATTGGGCGAGCGCAGAACGCGTGGGTGGGTCGATCGAGAAAAAAAGCCCGCCCCCGCAGATGTCATGGGAAATTTGTTGTGGGCTAAAGTCGCTATTTTATGGAATTTTTTTTTGTTGTAAAAAACGATAGAGAAACAGAGAGAGAGAGAGAGAGAGAGAGAGAGAGAGAGAGAGAGAGAGAGAGAGAGAGAGAGAGAGAGAGAGATTAACGACAGAGAGATTAACGACAGAGAGATACTCGTCTCTGTCTCTGTCTCTGTCTCTGTCTTTGTCTATATCTCTGTCTCTCTGTCTCTATCTCTCTCTGCTCTCTCTCTCTCTCTCTCTCTCTCTCTCTCTCTCTCTCTCTCTCTCTCTCTACTCACCGAGTTGTTATCCAAGGCGTTGTCAAAGGAACCGTTGCAGTTCTAGTGCTGTGCATCCCACGGGTACATCCAGGATGGTTAAAGGGACCATCAGGTTGTTCACAGGTTCCCAGTGGCACGTGTTCACACAAACACACACACACACACACACACACACACACACACACACACACACAAGGTACGGTTGGGGTAAAGTGTTCAAGATAAGGTACGAAAAAGTTAAGGTACTGTTAGGCTACAGTACGGCAAGGTTAGGAAACCCATTGTTAAGGATTAAGGTAACGTAAGTTTAGTTACGGAAAGGTACTACAATGTTAAGGTAAGGTAAGGTACGAAAAGGTTAAGGTACGGTAAAATTAAGCTAGCATACGCTTCGAGATAGGTACAGCAGGGTTAAGGTAAGGTAAGGTTAAGGTTTTGACAAGGTTAAGGTGCGGTAAGGTTGAGGTATGGTTAGATAAACTTAGAGTAAAATATGTGAAGGTAACCTCAAGTTACGTCAAGGTTCATAAAACCTTGGTAAAATTGCGTCTCTCTCTCTCTCTCTCTCTCTCTCTCTCTCAAACACCTACATTTTAATAACTTCATTAGTGAACCTGTGTACATGTAACAAAACAACCGTAGGGTACGTCTTTCTTCAGCGCAGTGGAATGTGGTCACAGACGGAGTACGGTGTGTTCTAGTGCGTTGGCGAAGGCGTCTCAGCCTCACTCGTAGATTTATCGCTGTCAGCCATCTTGGGAGAAGTGTGGATCGAGACCTAATAACACAATTTTGGTTTGTTTTTCTAGTTTTGAGGGTGTACCTGGTCATAAGCGGGAGGGGCGTTGCCACTGGGAGGATCCATCCAGCCGTCTTCGGGGACTTTCTTAACGGGAAGAGGAGAGGGTTGGACACGGGCGAAGACGGGCATTGTGGCGGAGTCGTGCTGAAAAAAGATATGGTAGAGAGAGAGAGACAGATAGTGAGAGTGAAAGTGAGAGAGAGTATTGTACGGTTAAGGAACGTTAAGGTTAAGGTACGGTAAGATTGAGGTACGGTAAGGTTAAGGTTCGTTAAGGTTAATGTGCGCTAAGGTTAAGGTACGGTAAGGTTAAGGTACGGTAAGGTTAAGGTACGGTTAAGGTACGGTAAGGTTAAGGAACGATAAGGTACGGTAAGGTTAAGGAACGATAAGGTTAAGATACGCTAAGGTTAAGGTACGATAAGGTTAAGGTACAGTCAAGGTACGGTAAGGTATAGGAACGATAAGGTTAAGGTACGCTAAGGTTTAAGTACGCTAGAGTTGAGGTACGGTTAAGGTAGGGTAGGGCAGGGTACCGTTAAGGCATGATAAGACATAAAGCACGCATAGTTAAAGAAGATGGTGAGGTAAGGTTAAGGTAAGATAAGGTTAAGACACCGTCAGTTAAGGTACGGGTAGTTTGAGGTAACTCTGTGAAGGTAATGCAAGTTTAAGGTACGCTAAGGTATGACAAGGTTAATGTGTCTTAATGTTAAGGGACGGGTAGGCAAAGAAATTCAGATTTAGGATCCGTTAAGGAGAAAGTACGACAATGAGGTAAGAAAAGGTTAAGGCACGGTTGTTCTAAGGTACTGTAAGGTAGGGTACCGTTAAGGGACGATAAGGGTAAGAAGCGGTATGGTTATGATAGGGTACGGTAAAGTAAAGTGTCGTTAAGGTACGGTAAGGAAAAGATACGGTACGGTTAAGATAATGTATGGTTAAGGTATGGTAATTTTAAGGTGCAGAATGGTTAAGGTACGGTAAGCTCATGACTGAGATTAAAACACGAGCATCAGCTAAAGAAAGTAAGGTTGAGGTAGTGTAATTTTAAGGTACGGTAAGTTACAACAACCTTACGCTTGCATTACCTCACCCTATCCATGCGTTAATCATCGGTATCGAAAGCCAAGGTACGGCAAGGTTAAGTTAAGGTCTGATGACGCAAGGTTCGGTAAGGGTAAGTACCTAATGTTAAGGTAAGGCTGTAAGGTTAAGTACCTAATGCTGGTTAAAGGGCTTGTAAGGGGCCTTTTCAGAATCGCATGCTAATGAAGATTTGGCAAGCATTTTGCGCACGGCCGTTGTCTGGAGCGGTGTAGGGAAAAATTATTTCAATTGAAATGGCTCAATTAGCATACGTTCCATTTCCAATCAGAAAAGGCCCCTTACGGGCCCTTAAAGGCACCTTAAAGGGGCCGTAAGGGGCCTTTTCAGATTGGAAATGAACCGTATGCAAATTGGCCCATTTCAATTGAAATCATTTTCCCGAACACCGCTCCAGACAACGGCCGTGCGCAAAATGCTTGCCAAGTCTTCATTAGCATACGATTCTGAAAAGGCCCCTTACGAGCCCTTTAAGAACATATATGGTTAAGGCATGGTAAGGTTTAGGTTAGGTAAGGTAAATGTAAGAGAGAGAGAGAGAGAGAGAGAGAGAGAGAGAGAGAGAGAGAGAGAACGCACCCCCATTCTTCTGTAGTTGTTGTTGCGAATACTCCTCAGGAACAGTAAAATGGCCAAAATCGTGGTGCAGAGGGCAGCGATTCCCACAGCAACCAACATCCAGTGGAAGATTACGAGGAACCTCGACCTGGTATCCCTATGGCGGAACTCCAGAACGATGCCCTTCTGCCTGTCATCATCCTCCTCCACGGGTCGGGCCAGAATCATCGGCTGTCCTTCGGAATCTTTATTTCCAACCGAACGACCACTGGCCCACGGGTTGTGGCCGGAAGGTCTCGCCACAGCCAAGTTGTCCTGAGACCGGGCGATGTCTTCACGGAAGCTTTGGATGACCTAAAACATTGGATTCAGAAGCGAAGCTGAAGCGCCCTACCTGTCTGTGGATGTTCTCCATCATCTCTCGCATCTGCTGATGAATCTGACCAATGTCGGCAAAGGCCTCACTGCTGTCTTCCTCATTTGAGGAGGAGTCGGGGGCCTTGAGGGAGAGAAGGTCGTTGGAGTGAGAACGACCCAGGCCGAGGAAGTTTCCAAGAGGGGAGGAGTCTTGTGTGGAGACCACTGGCTCCTCGTCTCCGTCTTGGCGAACCACTTTCCAACGGTGCTTTCCGTTGTCGTTCACGAGAGTCATCTGAATGTCTCAATATCTCTTTTCTGCCTTTTTCTCTGTCTCGCTTAGCTTTCTCAGCTCAACCCGTGCCTTAACCGTACCTCTGCCGCACCTTATCATTGCCCACCTTTACCTAACCGTACCTCAACTTTGTCGTACCTTAATATTACCGTAACTTAACCTTACCGTACCTCAACCCCAACCTTAACCTTATCTTACCCTGCCGTACCTTGCTTGGTCTTAAGGTGACCTAATCTGAAGCTTGTACTTACCTTAAACCATGAGGTTGGATATTTTAACGTGCCTTAATCTAATCATGTCTTATCTACCTTAACTTTGCCGTACCTTAACTTTACCATATCCTAATCTTAACGTGCCTTTATCTCAACCTCGTACCTTAACCTTGCCGTACTTTAAACTGGCGCGCCTTAACCTAGTCATTCCTTAACCGCACGGTGCCTTAATCTTGTTGTAGTTTGTTGTACCTTGAGCTCGCGTTACCTAAACATTGCGTACCTTAAGCGATCCGTACCTTTACTGGCGTTACCTTAACTTAACCTTAAACCTTTACGATTGGGTGCCTTTAGGCTTATTATATCTTAAGGCTTAACATTGCGTGCCTTAACCTACCTATACCATAACCTTAAGGTGCCTTAATATCGTATTCATTGAACTACTTTGAGCTTGAATTACCTCAGCTTGAATTTGCCTACCTGAACCTAACCGTACCTTAACGTACCTTAGCGTTACCTTTATTCAATTTTCCTTAGCTTAGCAAACCCCCAAAAACACAAAAAAAGTACTTTTAACCTTAACATTGGGCTCTTTAACCTTGCCGTACTTAAATCTTACCATGCCTTAAATAGGCGCACCTGAACCCGTACCTTCTAGACGAACACTTCCGTAATTTGAGCTTTTATTACCTTAAGGTTGCGTACCTTAACATAACTGCAACTTAACCGGCGGTATCTCAATGTTACCTTAACGTAACACATTATTCCTTTGCCTCACCTCACGTTCTTTACATCATCCTCTCTCTCTCTCTCTCTCTCTCTCTCTCTCTCTCTCTCTCTCTCTCTCTCTCTCTCTCCTCACCACAACAGATGATCTCATCGGCAGCGAGCAGGCATAATGACATGCTGCCTTTTCACTTGTCTTGTTGTTGCCACCAAAGTCAGCGTCACAGAATCGGTGACAGTTGACGAAGGCGAGAGGACCTCCGGTGGAGAGAGATCCTCGGTGCTCACATCCGGTCTCACAAGCCTTCTGAAACCGTTTATTCGTGGTAAATTCGGACAAACACGGTATATTATTGAATTTTCCCTCAATTGTGGCCCTATCAGGCGAATAATTTGTTCTCTGTTCATTCGAAAACAAGATAAACCCGAGAGGCAAGAATGTTTTGAATGCGGCAAACATGTTTGCCAATTGGTTTTGCTCAGCCGCGTCGCGCGCCAAGTTTTGTGCCAAAAAATGCCATAAGAATAGCAATTTTGTTAATTTTGAAACGGAAATATTCAAAGTCTTCAGAGAAATGTGTTTTTCATACCTGATCTTCCTGCTCGTAGCGTTCTTGACACGCCTCTCCACAGGCGCTCTTGTCGTCGGCCGTCACGCAGACCAGCGCGACGGCCAACAAGGCGAAAATCGCCCTCATGTCTGAAATTTATGTTTATCTGGAGGATAGAGAGGCACTGAGGCATAAATAATGACGAGGAGACACGCAAAGGAGTGACAGAAGAGGAGTGGTATCGGTTTGTCAACAGAGAGAGGGATAGAGAGAGAAGAAAGAAGAGAGAGTGCTTGGGGAGAGAAGAGAGAGAGAAGTGAGTGAGAGAGAGAGAGGAGAGAGAGAGGAGAGAGAGGAGAGAGGAGAGACTGTCGCGTAAGAAACTGAGTAGCCTGTCGGCCGAGAGGGCGAGAGCGGATCAAAATAGGATCGATCGATGGCCAGCGGCGGTCGTCAGCTGGGGGACACAAACAAACCGGGACACGCAGCAACGATGTTTTCTGTTTTTGCAGAGTCTCGGCACAGACAAGGAGTGGATGATGCAATAAAAAACGAAGGGAAGAGCAGAGAAGGCTCGTCTGACTCGACCAGAATTCAATTCAAACACAGAGAAATCTCAAAACTTCGATGCACCATGTCGCCTCTGAGACACAAATGGTGATATATACTCAGATCGTTTGGGCTATTTCTCACTTAAGCGAAAAATCATTTCTCATGGCTGAATGAGGTCATTTCTGCACCTTTTTTTTACTGGGAAAACCACTTTTTCATGTAAGAAAGTACTTTCAATTGGAATTTTACTGATTTTACATTCGCCAAAATCATGTTTTTTCGCTACGTATATTCCCTGAGTATCCTATATGCCCCTACAAAATCTATAAGCAAATTCTATATAGCGAAACAATGGCACGTTGCTCCGAAGTTTTCTCAATTTAGAAACTGTTCAACTTTTTGAGGATTTCTTTTTGAGGGACTTCATAAAATAGCGACTTTTTTCTGCGTCTCTCTTTTTGCACGCTCTCTCGCCTGCGTATTCGACACCGTAACACCCTTTTAGCCGGATTCGACATTAATACAGCTAGAGTAAGCGCGAATGCGTGTGAATTTGAGAAAGTTCAGAGTAATTTCAAGCTACAATTTTGTTAGCGATTCGGTACATTGTGGTCCAAAATGTGTGAAATGGGTGAATTTCTTAATCAGGAGAATGATATTTACCAAAATAACGATATTAACCTAATGTAACATGCAATTAAAGATAAATACACCTTAGAAGAAGAAAAAAAGGAATCGAATGAAAACTCGGGCTTTCGCGGCGGCGGCGACACACTTCCGCCCCAAGAGAAAGGGATATTCGCGGAAATTCAAAGTGCCAGATTTAAAGAAAAGGTTGTGCGGAAAAGTAATCATTTCAGTGCGAAGGAAGTGAAAAAACGAACTTGCATGCAAAATGGAAGAGAAAATACGAATAAAAGGAAGTGAAAAAACGAACTTGTATGCAAAATGGAAGAGAAAATATTGAATTTTAAGACACATACAAAATTATAAGAAAATACGAATAAAAGGAAGTGAAAAAACGAACTTGTATGCAAAATGGAAGAGAAAATATTGAATTTGAAGACTCATACAAAATTGCTCAATTGTGTGCCTTTTTCTCTCGAACAAACATTGACCTGTCAAAAGAGAACGGGGAAAATCACTTCGCTGTGAACAAACAGTCACGGAGTGATAGTATATTGGGAGGGGGATACAATATCGTTTATTGGAAAGGCTGTTGATGCACCATGT
Organism: Oscheius myriophilus; assembly: GCA_964057215.1. Lineage (NCBI taxonomy): Eukaryota > Metazoa > Nematoda > Chromadorea > Rhabditida > Rhabditidae > Oscheius > Oscheius myriophilus. The sequence goes on from OZ059903.1 coordinate 2,142,008, forward strand.
CGGCGGCTTTGTAACAGATAAGGAGAGAATGTGTGTGTGTGTGTGTGTGTGTGTGTGTGTGTGTGTGTGTGTGTGTGTGTGTGTGTGTGTGTGTATGTTAGTGTGTGTGTTGTGTGTGTGTGTGTGTGTGTGTGTGTGTGTGTTTGTGTGTGTGTGTGTGTGTGTGTGTGTTTGTGTGTGTGTGTGTTGTGTGTGTGTTAGTGTGTGTGTGTGTGTGTGTGTGTGTGTGTGTGTGTGTGTGTGTGTGTGTGTGTGTGTGTGTGTGTGTGTGTGTGTGTGTGTGTGTGTGTGTGTGTGTGGGTGGGTGGGTGAGTGAGTGTGTGTGTCTGGACTGGAAGTATTAACTTTTCATCTCGGCTGAAAAATGAGGTTATTTATTCCCTAGGAAATCAGACCACCCACGTCGTTAAACGTCATAAAATTAGTAACCATGACTGCCCGAGGCAATAAATAGAGTTAATTTTCAAAAGAGTTCAATTGGAACGAATGAGTTTTGCAAATGAAATTGAAAACGGAGGCGGGAACGGTGCGGTTTATAATCCGATAGTTTACATAGTTGGATAACAAACTGTGAATCATCGCTTTAGTGGGTAAATTATACGACAAAATGAACCTAATCAAATGAGTAAGTGAGTGAGTGAGCAAGTGAGAGAAATTGAGTGAAAGAGAGACCTTGAGGAGAACTATAGCCAACCCCGTTCTCCGATCGCGCAATGGTAATTGAGATTAGAAAAGGTTGAAAGAAGATTAGATCCGCCTTAGACGACTGCCTCTGATTATTGTGGCATTTCCGAAGGGAATGGCGTTTCTGAGTCAACGAGGGGAGTAGACGAAGTGAAATCCGCGTAAACAAGCCACGTGAGTTGAAACGCTTCAACAAAACACACATACAAACAGTTTCTTTGAATTGACGTTGCTGACACACTGAGGCGAAAGATTTCCTGTTTTGACGAAATTATTCATCGGGAGGCGCACTCACACACACACACACACATACACACACATACACACACATACACACACATACACACACGCACACACACACACACACACCTCCGTTTCAAACAGATCCTGAAATTAAATTCAGCGGAAATAGATTGAGATGCGTAATTCCGATAATAACAGAAAAACAAGTAAACAGCTGAAACGAGTCTGAGAAACAGGTGCTTTACGCGGAAATTCAAGTGTAAAACAACACTTGAATTGTGTGTTCTTAAAAAAAGCTCAAATAGGTAAAAGATCATGAATTAATCTCCATCAGGCCATGTTATTGCTCAATTCGGGCCTTCTCTGTCCTCTTTTCTAAATAAAGATTTTCATTATCGGCAAATAAATGTGGAAAAATATGGGGATTATTAGGGAATTTGAACTTATAACTGGGTAAAAACAGGCGCTTAAAGGTTGATTATGTGGGATGTTGGGACAGCTAGGCATACAAGGGGCAGTTTTTTTGTTGTTGTGAAAATCCGCTTAAGGCGTGAAAAAATTCAAACAAAAATGGTTTTGAAACCATTTTGGAACAGATATCGTTATCACAATTGCTAAAAAGCTGTTGCAAATACCTTCAAACCGGAAAAAGCCGCTTCAAACCGGCCAGGGTGGGCGAGATAACGTGCGAAATGAAGAGACGCCGGCCGGGATGGCGGGAATTTCAAACGATAGTTTTATCAGCAATCGATAATTGCGGCCCAAATCAGAAAGTGTTGTCCAGAATGTTCTAGAATAAATGGGAAAAGGAAGAAAATCACAATTTCTGAAGATAAGATTAGCATTTCGTTAAGTTTCAGGGAGAGGTACAGTAAACCGGGGACCAAACATCGATAGCAGTTACCAAAAAAGCATAAAAAGCCAGGTTAAAGCCTAAAAAGCGAAACTATATGGTCCAGAAAGGAAAAAAAAACTTTAAAGCGACCATCAGGGGCCTTTTCAAAACGGTAATGAGCCGTATTCTAATTGCGCCATTCCAATTGAAATGTTATTTTCCAACACCGCTCCAGGCGACGGTTGTTTGTCCTCATTAGCATATGATTTGCCTGTGTTGGAAAACCTCCCTGATGCTCCCTTTAATAATTACAATTTGCGGTTAACATTTCTATAAACTTCAGATAAGAAACTGTAATTGGGGACTGTCTACGTTCTCTCAATTTACCGTTATATCTCGTCTGGAAATGTAGATAGGTCAAATGTAGATCGAATGTCGGTCAAATGAATAAATGTAGGTCAAATGCAGATTATAGGTCCAAAATGAGCGCGGATACAACATATAGCTCGCTATATTTTTGTGACTGCGTTTGATTGTTGTGTGTCAAAAAAATGGGCTGTGTCTGCGCTCTCTCTAATTGCAATACTCTCTCTCTCTGTCTCTGGGACCAAAATCCCGGTGACGTACTTTTTTTTTGATGAGATAGCAATGTAATTTGAGAGAGCGCAGAAAAAACCTACAACCCTTATGGGCTTGAATGCTTTAAGGATTAAGGGGCATAAAGGCTAAGAGGATAAAAGATTTATGAGCTAAAAAAAACTAAAGGACTTGAGGGGCTAAAGATTAAAGTCTAAAAGACTAAGGTGCTAACGGTTCAGATTCTAAGGGAATAGCGACTAAGGCACTAAAGGACAAATACACTAAGATGATAAGGAAGAGAGGGATTACGAAATCGCAGCAAAAATGGGAGACAAAGAGAGAGAGAAAGAGAGAGAGAGAGAGAGAGAGAGAGAGAGAGAGAGAGAGAAGTTTTTGATGGGACAAAAGAAGGAGGCTTAGAGAAAACCGAGGCAGACGTTGAGATAGTCAAAGAGTTGAATCCGGGAGAGAGAGAAAAGAGATACAGAGATGCAGAGAGAGCAAGAGCGAGAGAGAGAGAGAGAGAGAGAGAGAGAGATAGAGAGACTTTCACGACCAGGTACCGGAAATGACATGGCATCTCTGTCTCCATGAAAACACCAATTACAAGTGAGACTTAAATGGTGGATTCGTCATACAAGGAAATCCGAAACATGTGTTTGAATGGATAATGAGCGATTTAGTCACTCTGAAAAGAAAATTGCGACTTGTCTGGATGGGTGAAAAAAAGCTGAGACACGAAAAATTGTTTGCGGAAGTGAAACGTATATCCGCATCTCTATTCTTTTGCCTCAGCACAAACACTCGCCCCGTTGTTGTTCCTCTCGTGGGCAGTTTGTGCCGTGGGTGGGTCACCGTGAATGAGCAACACGAGAAACACCCGTAAACAGGGCGGCGGCCGCTGAAAGTGTGCCCCGAAGCGATCAATCGGACGGCGCCGCGCGGAGGCGATCTGAGGGAGATCCTGGGCTTTTTGCGAGAGGCCCAATTACCCCCCAAGCATGAATGTAATTAACCCCCGGGCGACCTTTGTTCTCTAGGTGGGTGGTCTTTTGAGAGAGAAGAGGGGGTTCGGGAGGAAGAGAGAGAGAGAGAGAGAGAGAGAGAGAGAGAGAGCTGAAAAAACTAAAGTCTCGGCGTGTTTAGATATTCTTTGTCTCTGCAAATTCCATGGAGATAATTATGACACGCCCAAGACCAGGAAACGCCAAGGTTTCATAGAACGGCCTCGATTCGCGCAGAGACTGCACAGCTTATTAAATTATTCCGAAATGTGAGAGAAACCAATGAGACAGAGGAGAAACAGAGAGACGGAGAGATAGATACACAGAGACACAAATAAACAGAGACACAGAGACACGGAGACACAGAGACATAGAGATAGAGAGACATAGAGACATAGTGACAGAGATACAGAGAGACAGAGAGACAGAGAGACAGAGATACAGAGATACAGAGAGACAGAGAGACAGAGAGACAGAGAGACAGAGATACAGAGATACAGAGAGACAGAGAGACAGAGAGAAAGAGACACAGGGAAAAAGAGAAAGGGAAACATAAAGACCGAGAGACAGAGAGATAAATGTGATTGAGAAAAAGCATTGGGTCGGGAGGCGCGCGGAGCCAATAATTCATTCGGAAACTGAGAGCAAAGAGCGGTAGAGAAAAGACTTTTGGTCTTCAGGAGATTGCAAGGAACTCTTCACAAAAAAGGTCCCAAAATGTACCTTAAAAAACAAAGAACCCTCTGTGACTATTTATTCATTCAAAGTTCGACTGGGGGCCAGGTTTAATTCACTTCCAGGTGGCCTTCTCCATTTTCAACACCAGTTTGTGGGGACCGTCGAATGCGGAATCCGTCAGATAATCATTCTGGATCGCCGTGGCAGAGAGGCGGAGGGCGAGTCCATCGGTCCTCTTGACCAAAAAAGCGCCTTCAGTTCTCTTGAACTGAAGGGAATTCTCAGTGAACTTCTGCTGGATCCAGGACTCGTAGACGTCGAGAACCCAATGAGTTGTGAATTCTATCTTCTCGATGGATCGCTTTCCAGAGGACCATTGCTAAAGGAGATTGTTATGGGAATCTAGAGAAAGAGCGAGAGAGAGAGAGAGAGGGAGAGGGAGAGAGATAGAGAGAGGGAGAGAAATAGAGAGAGGGAGAGGGAGATAGAGAGAGAGAGATAGAGAGACGGAGAGGGAGAGAGAGAGGGAGAGAGAGAAAGAGAGAGACAGAGACAGAGACAGAGACAGAGAGACAGAGACAGAGACAGAGACAGAGACAGAGACAGAGACAGAGACAGAGACAGAGACAGAGACAGAGACAGAGACAGAGACAGAGACAGAGACAGAGACAGAGACAGAGACAGAGACAGAGACAGAGACAGAGAGAGAGAGAGAGAGAGAGAGAGAGAGAGAGAGAGACTTGCCTTGATAATTCCAGCGACCTGTTCCTCGCTGAACCAGTAGTCCATTCCTATGAAAATCGTCGCAACGCGGATATCCATAACAAATTTCGTGAATTCCTCATTACAGGTAAATCTGTCATCATCGCCATCACCTTCAGAATCATCTTCGTCTTCATCGACGTCATCATCTCTCACACAGCCGTCTTCATCACATATTTTGAGGCACTTTAGCTAAACCTTCGCGTTGACTTGAAAATAGTACGCAACTACCGTGGCGGTGTCGTCGACGCTCAGGCCAGTGGGCAGGGAGGTACTGACAGTCTCAACTTTGTACTTCTGAAAAAGGAAGAATTTTGGATTTAACTGAAAATCCTACCTTGATCAATTCTCTAATGTAGCTGATGACCTTCCCAAAGTTGTACGTGTGGATTTCCATAATCTTCTGAAATCCAGGCTTTGCAGCATTTTCTCAATCTTCGTCCGGTCGACGGAGGGAGAGTCGGATCGAGGGCGAAATTTGAATTTCACCACCGAGAAACTCACATTGGCTTGTGCCATGAAGAGGATGGCTTGGGGAGTGAGGCTCCGCGTTTTCTTCCCAACTGAGTAGAAAAAGTGGAAGGTGTCACGAAACATTCTCCCATCCTCATAATGAAAACCACACAGGCATTGTTTCTTCTTGTTGACGTCCAGGTTAATGGGCATGTTGATGGCCATTCAGAAGATGAGACAATCCAGCACAGGTCATGCCGAGATCTATAAAATCTCTCGCCGGAAGCTGGAAAACGTGTGAGTGTGAGTGTGAGTGTGAGTGCCGCTCTCTCTCTCTCTCTCTCTCTCTCTCTCTCTCTCTCATAAAACTCACATATTTCTTCAGTGTCCTCATAGGCATACGGAATCAAGGAGCCAAGAAGACCAGGTCCTTGTTCAAATTCTCTCCTCCCGGCTTTTTCTCTTCCTCCTTGCTCTTCGGGATCTCCTTGGCCAACTTCAGCTACAGCTCGTCCACTTGCTTCTGGAGACTTTCACACTTCTTATTCGCCTCCTTTTTGGCCGATTGAGCGGCGTCTCTCTCACTTCTCATAACGTCTCTCTCAGTTTTCATGGAGGCACTTTCACTGCGAGCCTCATCCCTCTCAGCCAGTGCTCTCTTCAGAAGGTGATAAGGCACTGAAATAGAGAGGTAGAAAGAAGATTAGAAAGAGAGAGAGAGAGAGAGAGAGAGAGAGAGAGAGAGAGAGAGAGAGAGAGGGAAACTGACCCAATCTCTGATCCATGGTCGATGTAGCGACTGCTGACGACCGTCTGGGGGAAGGAAGAATTGAAATGAGTAAACGCGGAGTAGAGAATGAACTTTTAACGTGATCAACGTAAAGTGACCCAAAAAGTGGCTTCGCCCCTTTTATGGACCGCTATTTCGATGTTGAAACTATCAGTCTTACCCTCTTCTTCAGTGTCGTATGCTGAAACCCTTCGTATAAACTGACAGCCGGTAAAAACAAGTGTAAGCAAGATCTGAAGTGTACAACTACCGTATGGCAATCCTGTAAGAGTAGACCTTCAATAATTCAGGAAGTTCGGGAAATAAAGCACTGCTTCTAGCGTCGAACTACCGTAACCGCCCTCACCCTACTGTAATTGTACCGTATTCAGTTCGCAGCCCCTTTAATGAAGGTTACCGTAACCCACTCCTTAACTTCAAGAAAACATAAACAGCTTCTGAGTTCGACGAGGCACCATGCTTCGCGAGGAATTCACATTGGCCGAATTGACTGCATATTTGCCTGAGTAACCTATATATAGTCTTCGCCAATTTTACTTCTTGGCCGATTTGCAAATGTAACCGTGACGCAGTATTGCGTACGTACACTAAAACACAGGATTTTCGTACGCAAATTCGCGTCTGGTGTCATTTGCACAGAGCTAAGAGCGAAATTGGGCGAAGTTGCATTGGCGACGACTATACAACAAAACATTGGCACCTTGTGGCGATGGTTTTGAAAACATTTGAAATATTGGCACTCAAATTTTAAAAAAATACAAATATAAAAGATTTATAATCATCCTCGTGAGATACAAAGCGTAGAGAAACACAGATCATCTGGTTGGTACGGGGGACGCCTACCCATTAAAGGCCACCCAGTGGGGGTTTTTGAATGCGGCTTACTCCTCGTTTTTCGATCAAAAACTCACAAGTTCACGACGCAGCCGCATCCAAAAGTACACAATTTATGAGAAGTGACACCGTTCATGCAAGACCCTAAGTGTGCGTGTGAAATATTCACAATAAAACAACAAGTTATGGGGAAAAGAGAGGGAGGGGAGGGGAGTTTCTAAAACAACCTAACGATAGACGAAGAATGAAGCAACAAATATGAAGTAAGGGCAAAGGCCTAGTAAATGGGGACTGACTAAACGAGTAAATTGACCTAGGGGACACGTAGTGATGAGCAGCGGCCGAAGGTTGCCGCCGGGCTTAGCTATACAGCTGGATCAGGTCGCGGATCTCCGAGTAAAGCTCACGCGTTCCTGTACACATCGGGCTGAAAAAGGTTTTTTTTTGGAAATCGGCTAAAAAAATACACAAAAAAATGGATAAATTTGACTTTTGATAAAGGGGCGGAGTTGTATTGGTGCTAGGCAATTTGCGCTACAATTTAGGCAGCCTAAGGACACTTTTGAGGACAAAGGTAGCCCAACTTATAGAAATTAATTGAAGCCACGCCTCTTTTTGTCCAAAACTGTTGTGCTCTTAACTAAGCTCTGCCCATTTTCGCGTCAAACGGGCCGTAAAAAAAGGTTATGTTTTCTTACACCAAAACGGTTGGCATCTTCAATAGGATCAGCTGCTATCTGATACGAGCTAAATTAGCCCACGCCCCTTACCGGAACTATTGCTCAATTAACCCACGCCCCTTTTCAAAACGGTTACAACATATTATCCGTCCATTCATCACTGCTGTTGAGAGCTAAATTAAAGCACACCCCTGGCAAACAAAATTTGCAAAAATTAAGCCACGCCCCTTCGCCAGAACTGCTGCTAAAATGAATCCAGCTCTCCGAACTGTTAGATAATTAAGCTCCGCCCCTTCGAATGAACGCTCGGGACTCGAATAGCCCTATATCTAAGAACTCCACCATAATTAAGCGACACCCCTTACCCGAAAATGTTTTTAAACTGAATTATGCTCCGCCCCTTCTTCTTGATATCCTTTCTAAATTTAGCCACGCCCCTTTCGAGTTCCAACAATTCCTAAGTTCCGCTTCCTTTGTTTTTTAAACGATCGACTATTAATCTCGCCCATATTTTCCTGAATTTTCGGCCTCTAAATTAAGCCCCGCCCCCTTATTCTCCAAATATGCTTCAATTTATAAATAAAAAGATTGAAACTCACTTGTCGGTGACGTTCGAAACGAATTGAGCGAGCTGTTCATCGGTGGCGGCGAGGCCGCCCCGCGGCAGTTGGAAAGTGGCAGCCACCAGCCACTCCTTCTGTTTCTAAACATTTTACATTGTGAGCCATAGATAAAAATAACGAACCGCGGCGTCGAGAAGTCCGATCATGAACATTATCTCGGCCATGTCGCGCCGCAAATTACCGGTGACCTGAAAAAAAGAACTCAAATGTGAGGCAAAATTGTAGAAACACTCACAGAAAAGAGGGCGGAGCTGAGGCAGCCGGACATGAGGGCGCCGCCGTTCTCGAGCATCAGCTGCTCGGCCTTTCCCACGCCTTCGTCCTGGTACTTTCCCTGAAAAAAGAGTGGAATAAAGGTAAAGGGTAGTAGACAGAGAGAAAGAGAAAGAGAGAAAGAGAGAGAGAGAGAGAGAGAGAGAAAGAGACAGGGAGAGAGAGAGAGAATATAGCCTCATTTTAGTCGCTTTTTTTTTTGCAACCGCTCATTAAAAAATGAATGAAAATGCAACATGCCTTTTGCCCTGCATTCGATGGGGTTTTGGCTCTTAAAGGTCTAAATAGGCAGGAAGCCTCAAGCCGCTTCTGAGCGACAAATACTACCGGAAATAAATTTAAGCCACGCCTCTTCGACCCAAACTTCACCGACGCCAGCCCATTTACTTCCAAACTGTTCCATTTTCTCAAAAAAAAAGCCTCGTTTTGCCCTCTCAAATCAACCGATTAACTACTTGGAGCTAAAAAAGGCCACACTCTTCTCCCTAATGATAAAAAATCGTCCAACCCCAATGACTATTGAGAGATAAATTAACCCACAGCCTTGACCAAAACTTCTACCGTAGCAAGACCTACAGTAATACCAACTACCCATATGTACACCATAGGTGAACGTTAGGCTGAAAATTGCAGCAAAAACTGACGGGGGCTTACGTTAAGTCCGAAGCACAATTTGGGGGGCTTACGGATCGAACCCCCCCAAACACTCCATGTCCACCTATGATGTACACCTCGAGAGCGTTAAATTTAATTATCAATTGAGGTTAGGGGCTAATTTTGTGGAGTTCCCCAATTTTGGGTTCCAATTATGGGTGGGTACTTCATCTAGCGGTAATTCTCTAGGAGAGAGACAGTTAGAGGGACAGGTAAACAGAGAAAGAGAGTTAGAATTAGAAAAACGGAAAATGAGCGAGCTAGAAATACAATAAGACAATGAGTAAGAAAGATGGAAATGCACAGATATATTGGGATATGAACTGAGAAAACGCGGCAATGAGAGATAGAGATATCGAGGGGCAGAGAGCGAGGAAAGAGAGAGCGAGGAAGAGAGAGAGAGAGAGAGAGAGAGAGAGAGAGAGAGAGAGAGAGAGAGAGAGAGACTACCTTGCGAGCAGAGATGAGTTGGTTGATGACTTCGAGGAAAAATTTGGTGACACTGCGGCTGGCCTCCTGGTGATCCACGGGCAACGCCGTCAGGGCGCATTTGAATATGTCCACTGAGATCGGGTGCATGAAGAAGGAGCTGGGGGCGCGTTGGATGAACCTGGAATGAAAAACGTTCGGCGGAAACAGCGGGCTAGCCCGATTACAAAGATATCAACAAGAAAACTCACCTGGCGGCCAATCGGAAGAAGTCATCCACAGTGTCCGGGTTGTCTCTCATCGTAATCTGGACGGTTCCGCTCCTCGTCAAAAAGGAGAACGTGGCAGTGGCTAGATTCTAAAAGATGACAAACATTCGCGTAAAAATGGCTGTAAGAAACCTCCAACATCAGGAGAAGGCCGGGGCGGGCGACCTCCATGGCTCCGTATTCGTCGACGAGGATGGAGGAGAGGTAGAGGATGCAGGAATGAGGGTACTTGGGGTAGATCTCCATCATCTGCTTGATTATGGGCTCGAGGAAGGCGCAGGACTGAGGGCCGAGGGAACGCACAAGGTACCTGGAAATAGACTATGTGGCTCAGGAGCTAACGTAGTCAGATTTATTGAGCTAGAGTCTTCCAATTTGAGGAGCTACAGGATTTATTTGAGGAGCTTGTTCATACACTACAGTAATTATGTTTCAGAAGCTTAGTTCAAGAATGCAGTAATCTTATTTCACAACCTACAGTGAACCTATCGCATATTCCAATCTGTGCCGCACCGTCTCTCTCTATACATATTATGGGGACGGGTAGGAAATGGAACCGTAAAATATAGAACTGCGGGAAAATAGCTGCGCGAGAAAATATAACTGCGGGAAATGGAACCGTTTGAAATTAGAACTGCTGGAAAATAGAACCGGAAGGAAATAGAACCGGAATAGAACTGCTAATTATATTCTAATATCATTTCGTAATTGGAAAGGATCATTTGAATATTCAGAGTGGTTCTATTTTTTTCCGGTTCCATTTCCCGCAGTTCTATTTTCTCGCGCAGTTCTATTTTCCCGCAGTTCTATATTTTACGGTTCCATTTCCTACCCGTCCCATATTATGACAAATCCCGTTGTAACAATCCCCAGTTCTATATTTTCCCACACAACGTCCCCACGGCGGCCGCTTTCTTTACCGCACTAAGCGAAATATTATTTCGACCATCGTCGTCGCTTCAATATCTGGTTAGTTATACATAGTAAATTTATTTGGTGTATCGACCGGGAACCGAACCCGGGCCGCCCGAGTGTACATGAATCCCATTTCATGAGCTACAGCAAGGGTGGCTGAAGGCCAGGTCGGGCCGGTCCGCTCTCCAAAAAATCTCGGTTAGAAAATAGTTTTACATTATCTATACACTGCAAATGTGTATTTAGCATTACAGTTACAGAAAACAATAATGGCAAAAAAGTTTTGTCGACGGGGATCGAACTGGGGTAGCTTCGGATTGACAGTCCGACCTCTTAGCCACTCGGCCATGAAAATTTTGAAGAAAATTATATAGGGTAGTTCGAATCCTCCTAAGTATGTTTTACACAATTAGAACTCTGTTTTGCAACAAACAGAACTAATTTTGACATTGAAAAGAGTTACATTTAAAAATGGCTCCTCAAAAATAATGGGGCCGGCCCTTCCTCAGATTTTCTTGGCCCGGCCCTCTGATCAGCAACTCTTGAGCTACAGTAACCCACCTTCGGGAACCCTGTTCCATATGCTACAGTAAACCTAATAAATGAGTTACAAAAACCCTACTACTTATTTCGGTAGTTACAGTATAACTTATTTACAAGAAGTACAAACACGTAGTTTGGCGCTTCTAAAGCTAAATAACCCTTTATAATTAGAAGTTATCTTACAACAGTACCTGAGAGAGCGGCAGACGTGTTCGACGACCCTCTGCCTCGACTGGTAGCGTTCCAAGGAGCGAGAGAGCACGTTGAACAGGGCACTGGCCACTTCGATCCAAGGGGCAGGGATCGGCGGGCCATCGAAGTCAATCTAAAGCGAAAATAAATTAGAAATTCAAAATTGCAAATGCGGATTTGACATATGCCAGTTCAAAAAAGGTTCCCTTACCTGCCAGGGCCTGACCTGCTTGAAGATGGCCGAAACGCGGTCGATCCAGACGATCGGATCGCGGGCGACGAATTCCCACGAGTCGGCGGAGGCCACGTTCTCCTTGTTGCCACTGCTCGCCGCGTGGGAAGCGTCTTGAGCGAGGATCTGAAATTGCAGTTTGTAGTGTGAAATACAAGGAAATTACGTGAGTGAGGCGGTGGACGATGGGCTCGCACATCTGGGTGAGGGTGGAGCGTACCTCCAGGTTCTGCAGATGCATGATCACGGAGGTGGCGGCTGAAAAAGATAAATGGGGTAGGAAAACCTTGCGGCAATCGGCATTTTTTGTCGGAATCCGTGCCGAAATCGGTATTTTGGTAGAAAAATTTGTGGCAATCATTTTATAAATATATTTTTGGTAAAACACCGGATGATAAACAACGTTTTAGCGTGAAATAGCGCCGCAATGGGCATGTTTTGCTTCAGAACCTTGCGTAAATCGGTGTTTTAGCAGAAAACTGTGCGAAATTCGACTTTGACGGTGTAAAACCGTGCAGCAATTGTTGATTGTAAAAAAGTTTTGTAAACGACATGTTTGCATGAAACCGCGCGGCAACCAGCAATTTTGGAAGAAAACCATGCAGTAATTATAATTGTGTAAAATAGTGTTTTATCAGGTCTATTTGTAGAAAACCGCCGTGCGGTAAACGCATTTATCCCGAAAACCCTGCGGCAACTGGTATTTGAATAGAAAAGCGTGTATATATAGCTGTCGCCAAATTGGAATGCCAATGCAATTAGAATGTTCCTGTGATCCTCTGTTGACATGAAGTGTGTAGTCTAATCAGTAGACGACAGAGCATGATTTGCCCATTTTCGCCATTAACATATGATTTCATTTTGGCGACAGCTATAACCGCATTTTCCGCATATAAATAGTACAAAAAACAACATTTTCACAGAAAAACCGCCACAAACCTCTAAGCAGGCAGGTGATGGCCAGCTCTATCTCCTTTCCGCGGACCTGGCTCTTCTCCAAAACGGCGATGTGGCCACTGAGGTGGGGCCAAAGCTGGGTCAGCGTGCGGCTGGACCGCGTAATGATCTAAAAATGGGTAAAATGACATTTTTCCACACCAAGAAACTACCTTTTCGATGGAATCGGCGGCGTATTTGGAGAAACGGGGGTTGGCGAGCAGAGAGAGAAGCCAATGAAGGACTTTGTCTGGAAATTCTAATTTCAACTTTTGAGATTTCATTCCATGGGTGAATATGAGCGCCCGCATGTGTGGTATGTACGTGAGAATGTCATCACGTATATGCTTGTGCACGCGTGCAGATGCGAGTACGTGTATTTGTATGTATGTGAATATGTGCGAGTGCAAGTGAGCATGTGTGTCTGTTAGTATGCATGTGAACACGTGGGGCGTTTGTGCACGCGTGAGCAGGTGTACATGTGTGTATGTGTATGTGTGTGCGTGTGTGTGTGTGAACGTGACCCACCGTGATGTTCTGCATGCTTCTCCAGCCACTCATCGCACCCTCCCAAAAGCTCCACGGAAGAAATAATCAGCGCCGGGTGCGAAGTGGCCGGCAGGGCGGCAATGTTGCCCACAACCTCAGGAATTACCTTATCCTCCTCCCTGAACATCTTAGAATACAAAACAGTCCTTTAAAAACACCCACGGGACAATATTATGAACGACGGCTGCCATGATGAACAACGCGGCCTCCATCTCGTCCCAGGTGTTTTGGGCGGAGCTACAGCTCTTCAGCATGTGGTACATCTAAAATTTTAACATTAATTGGGGAAGAAGATGAGAAACTTGCCATATTTACGCACTCGTTGGTACCGATGACGAAAACCACGTCTTTCACAGTCTCAGACACCTGAAAATGAGTTTTAGTAATTTAAACAAGTGATTTTCGGAGCATAGAAAAACATCGACCATTATGACCCTTAACGCACCCTCCCATTGTAATAAAAGTTAGAAAAGGCAAGGTATAGCTGTCGCCAAACCGAAATATTATGCTAATTGTGGAAACATGCCAATCATGCTCTGTAGACAATGATTTGACTACGAATTTCACGTTATCGCCCCGCCAGTTGCTTTAGATTACGCTAAGGTAATTATAGTTCATCATGCCGTTATTTTGTCGTTATTACAATTTTTCTTATACCAAGCTTTTGTTTCAGCGACTTAGCAGAACATCCAGATACCCTAAAGTGCCCTAAGGCAACTATTTTTAGCCTTAGCTACCTTAAGGCCTCCTAAACGAGCCTTAATAACCTTAAACCCCTACCTTGAGACGGAATCCCATGAATTCCGAAGTCTCATCCGGGAGATCCTCCTCGTCCGTGTCGAATCTCGAATGGCGGTAGAGGGCAGCCAGGTACCTTAAACCACCAAAATTCCCCATTTTTAGCTTCAAAATCACCTGTTGACATAGGGTTTGTACTGACTCAAGTGGGCATCATCGTCGATCACAAACAGCAACTCGGTGAGGCGATACCAGACGTTAAACGTCTTCTCGATCATCTGCAACAGGGTAAGAGGGGACTACAGTAACCCTAACCGTGTAGTCGTGGTGGCCGGCGAGCATCAGAAGCAGTTCCAGGGAGTAGAGGCAGCCCAGTTGGTCATTGTCCGCGCTCGGCTCGTTGACGATATTCTCTATCAGCGTCTCGTTGAGCTCCGTGAACACGCGGGCGAAGTTTTGGAGCCTAAATTATGAAAATACATTGAACTTTCATGAAAATGGCTCGAAAACAAAAAAAAACAACTTTGAAGCAAAAATCATGAAAATTAGGTAAAAACTGACTGGTAGAGGTCGTCCCTGGCCACGGCGGCATTGTAGGGCTCGGACAGCTGGTAGACCTGTCGCTGGACACTCCGTGCAAGAGCGAGGTGGGTACCATGATCCTCAGCCATTATGATCGCGGCCACAATGCACTCGGTGGCGGCGTCGTGGAGCGAGGGAGCCACTCCGGGCATGGACTGAAAGAGAGGGGTTAGAGAAGCTAAGAGAGAGAGAAAGAGAGAGAGAGAGAGAGAAAGAGAGATAGAGATAGAGAGAGAGAGAGAGAGAGAGAGAGAGAGAGAACCAACCATGAGATGGAAAGCGGCTGACAAGAGCGATCCCTTCGAGAGTTCGTCTGTGCTCAGAGCGGGGTTGTCCAAGTAGGCAGCCATGCAGCTCATCACCCTCTTCACAATCTCCTCATCGCCTTGCATGCTGTGGAGCACGTGGTTCTGAAAACAGTAAGAGTGCCCCAATAACATAACGTAATAAATCGGCATTAAAATACCGTAACCTCTTCCGTACAACTACTGTAACCCTATTGACAAGCGTGATTACGGTACCGACTAATGTTACAGTTAGTGACTGTAACCCAGTGTCCAGTGAGAAAAATACAGCAACCCAAACAGTTTAAAACAGTCGAAACAAACCATACTGTACCCCTGATCGCCGTGTAAAACTAGAGTAATCCAGTAAAGCTACCGTATGCCTTAAATCTACCGTAACCAAGTTCAAGGTAACGACAGTAACAAAGTGATCAATCGTAAACTACCGTAACCCAGTTCCCCAAGGTAGAACAAAGATTTTTCCCAGAAACAAATTACCGTAACGAAATTGGCAAAACTACCGTGTCAACCTACAGTAATCAAATTCCAGCCAATAAATACCATAATTATCCATAATGTAAAAACACCGTAACTCAAAAAGATATGAAACTACAATGTCCAAAAATTCAGTAGCCATCATGAAAAGCGCAAATTTACCGAGTAACTACCGTAACTCAAGGTTACTTATAAAGATACCGTAACCCCGTTCTCCTCGGCCATCGAATACCGTAATTCCAACCCCCCGTGTTACAATTACCGTAACACAACCAGAAATTGTGCTGCTGTAACCAAATATTCGGTAGCCACCATGAAAACAATCGTACTCCAACGTTTTCTACAAAGTTACCGTAACCCACGGTCCCTGGCGATCAAATTACCGTAACTCGGCTAAAAATAATGCTACTTTAACCAAATATTGGGTAACCACAAAAGAAAATCTAACGTAATCCCCGACTTACCAGATAGTTCATGACGTCGGTGCCTCCGGAGGCCAGTTCTTCTCTGATCGCCCTCCTCCTATTCTCCCCAATCCTGATCGTCTTGATCTCCTCCGGAAACACCCGCAACAGCGTCAGCATCATCCTCGTCCTGTCACCTTGGAGGCCCGCGCACCTACAATAAGTTTACAAACTTAAATACATAAAATTAAACAAACTGTGAGAGGAAGGGTACAATCCAGTTGTTCCAATCCGGCACTTGAATGTAGAGGTCGGCGATGGCCAGGCAGAGCTGAGTGAGAGTCGAGTCGCCCAAATTGTCACCGGGAGTGGGGTGGATGTGACTGAAAAAAGAGGTGAATTTTGGCAATGGGGCGCCCTTACCTGAGATGGTCTATGAGGGACGTGCGGAGGGAAATGTAGCTCTCCGAAGGGATTTCTCGCAGTGACTTGAGGATCTTCTGGCGGATGGTCTGCGCAGCAAAGCAGCAGGAGAGGGAATCCCGCCTCTCGCCCAGGATACGGTCACACACAGTCCACGCTTGTACCTGAAAAGGACTAACAATGTTTATCAATTGAGGCTCGCTTCAGTATTCTGCATCATGTTTCGCTCATTGTCTCGCCCACAGGCGAGCTTATATCCATTAGGATTGTTGTAATGCATCCGCCTACAGGCGTCAATCCCCTTCACATTCATCCGCTAAGAACGTCTCTTACTCTCTCTCTCTCTCTCTTTCTCTCTCTCTCTTTGCTAGCTGTATTTAATCCGTCACCTAACTCGCGATAAACCTTTATATTCTAAAGGCTATTTATTATTCGAGGAGGAAACTCGAATAATTGTCAAGCTCCGCCAACAACGGCGATAGGGTCGTCGCAATTTGAAGTTTCGGCGAAGTTTGTTAAAGAAGGAGCGCAGTCGGAAATTTGCAAAGCTTTCACCAATGTAGGGGGCTGTCGCAAAATAGACCCCTGCGGTGGGTTTCCCATGTATGTTTTTAACATACCGCTCATTGCGGCTCCTTTGTTCAGAAGACCTATTTTAGTCGTACGAAATATGGCGTTAGAACTAAAATAGTTCACGGAGTTTCTCCGTCTGGTAAAATTCAGATGAACAACTGCCTGCCAAGAATGCATCTACAGAAATAACTACGACTATAGTTCTCGCCAACCCTACTTCGACCGAAATGTGGCCATGCCCCTTTTGTAGCCGTCTATTTCGATGTAACAATGGGAAATTTGAATTTCAACATCAGAATAATCTCCCTCAATTCCAAAAAATGCCAAAGTAGGATCGGAGGGCACTATAGAGAAACGCAGAATTAGAGAAATGCAGAAGAATTTCTTGTTTTTTGTTTGTTTGTCTTCTGCGTTTTGGGGCACTTTCTCAGGCAACCTTTTTCATGGACATTCATGGTAAATTTGGGAAAATATGAACATTCATGGCAATTTCATGAACAGGCAGGGTAATTTCATGGTATATCATGCTACGCCATGCTATATCATGGAAATTCATGGACATTCACGATACTTTCCGGCGTCATGAACATTCATGGCAAAATTCATGGACATTCATGGAAACTCATGGACATTCATGAAACATGGCGTTCCATGATTTAAAGGACTGTTGATTACAGCGCTATAATCTACTTTTTTTACTTGTCACATTTTATTGCTTTTTGTTTTGTTTTTGGACATGCATTCTGTTTCATTTGCTTATTTGCTTAATTTATTTTTTTTCTATCGCAAATCTATATAAAATCAACTAAATACAATCAATTTTCAGCCATTTAAACGCCAGCTTGGAAACGTCAGTCTCAACTTCTCCAGAGCGGCGCAACTCGACAGGTTAGTTTTTTAATTATATATTTTTAAGGATTCGATGACGAACATAGTGGGAATGGATGAAATCAGGAATCCACGCGCAAGACTCCCATCTGAGGCCTACGAATATCCAGGTATTCCCCTAGCTTTTTTAGTAATGAAACTCGTTTTAGGTTAACAATTGATGCTTCCCCGCCAACTGCACGTCGAACGCCGCGAGGAATCGCAGCAGAAAATATTATTCGTCTTCATTTTGTATTGTTCCGTTGTGTTTTTGACAGGTTTATACATATTCCCTGATTTTTAAGTTGTTTTATTTTCATTTTCGTTGTTAATAAACATTTTAATTACTGTTTATGATTTTGTTAATTAATATGGGTAATTAAGGGGGAGGAGCCATTTGGGGAGTTCAGTGGTCTTGAACGGAAAACGGGAGAAGGGCACATTTTTCTGCAAGCGGGGCGCGAAAAATGCATGGACATTCATGGAACCGGTCATGAACTTTCATGGAAAGCGCATGCTTGCACCGGACATGAATGTTCATGAAAAAAGGTTGCCTGAGTTCGGTTCCCTTTGGACGCCTGGGTGGAAATACCATGAAGTATTTTAGTTATCACGCTATAGTATGCGTAGTATGACTGAAATAAGTCTTTTAAAAACAGGGGACGCAAAGATCATTTTTTAGGCTCTAACGCAAAATTACACGGTGTCACTTACGCAACTTGTCGCCTCCTTTTAAGACATATTTTTGCCAAAGTGACAGTCAAACTTCTGTTTTGTTCGAGACAACCCTTTAAACCCCGCTGTAGGGCCGACAACTATTCAAAATAAAGAAAAAAAACTCACGGATCCTGAGAAATCGGACAGCCATTTCTGAACATCTGGGACGTTGTTTCCTCTGTAGAATTCGGCAATATTGTGATACGCTGCTTGCACCTCAGCCTCAGACATAGTGCATGAAGACCTAAACCCAGTTAGCACAAAATAAACAATTTCAACAGTAAAACAACGGAATTCCGTCAATTACAAGCACAAAAAGAATATAAACGATGTCTTTATGTATACACGTAGACAAATATCATAGACCTAACCATAAGTAAAGTAACAATTTTAACAGGCGAACAGGTCGATTCTGCTGTCGAAGAGAGCGCGTTCACAGCCGGTTTCCGCCGTGAAACCACCAGCCCGGCGGTGCTAAAAGGGGATTTTTTTTAAAATTAAAATAAAATGTAAAGTTTGAAAAATGTAAAAACGGTTGTAAAATTACCTCGCTGGGCTTTCTGATGTGAGCCAAGTAGCCGAGAGATTCGAGGTCTTCGGTGGGAGGCACAGGAGGCCCGTTGATGAGCAGAGTGAGGGGCTGGTAGACGTAACTGCGACCTATCTGGCGCTGAGCCGTCGCGAAGGACATGGTCTCGGCCGCGCGTTTGCGGCTCTGGATGAGTTCTGAAAAGAGGGGATTGGTAAGGGATTCGGTGGTTTAAAAACGAAGATCAATTTGCGATAAAAAACGATTTCCGCGTTAAACCCTCTCATTCCACCACCAATGCGGTTAAGCTCCACTATTTTAAGAGCTTAACTGACGCATATTACACGCGTAATCGTACATGAACAAGTTGTCACCCCCCCCCCCCCAGATAACGACTTAATTCTATGGTCTTTGAGGGGGGGTTAATAGAAAGTTTCGGGGGCTTAAATGAAACGTACGGTTCGATGTAATTGGGAGTTTGGGCAATAACGGACGTGAGGTGCATGCGGTGCATACTTCGGTGTTTGGTTGGAATTTGTTTGGGAATTGAATGACCTGTTTGGGAGGGGGATTTCAGCTGGGGGCTTAATGAACGGTGGGTGTGTTTCGACAGGGTCGAGCTGAATTTTATGGGGATGCATACATGAACAAGCTACCTGTGGGGTCCGTTTTGCGTGACCCCCACAATACAAATGAGACGTTTGGCGCGAGTGAACTGATAGGAAATTTGGCTCGGCGCGACCCCCTCTACCGAATCTACGGGTGCTTGTTCATATATGTGGGGATGTAACCGAATTATACGAGGGTTTAAGTGAATGGTGTTTGTAGGCGTTTTAATAGACTAGGCACATAGATAAATGAAGTGATGGGACAAACAAACTGAACGGGGACTTAACTGAACTATGCATTCGGGGGCTTTGCTACAAAGGGCGTTGTTGGGTGCTTAACTAAAGCCCCACCTCCCAACTTTTTCCGCATAAGGTTAACACAATTTCGAAACCACGTACCTCTGTTGTGTCTCTTTCTCTCAGCCGCCTTTTCCTTCTCCTCCAAGTCGATCTCAATCTGTCGCTTGCGCTCTCGATCCAGAATAGCCTCTGCATTTTCCTCCGACTGTCGCAACTCTTCAATAATCGCCTTGCTATCGGTGATGGCGTTGTGTTGCTGTTCCTCCTGGAAATTTCAAAAACTTCCAAATAAACGTTTGAAAACCTACCGTATCCTGCTGATAAATGGAGGCAAGGCGGTCCTTCATCTTGGCCTCGTCCTTCAGATTCTGAAGCACCCACAACTGGTCGGCATCGAGTCTGAAAACACAAAAAATGATACAAAAGGAGAAATCTTACTTTCTGCGATTTCTGTCGATCAGCTCGGCGTTTGTATCCTTGAATGCGGTGATTTCAGCTTCAGTCTCTTCAAGATCAACTTCAGCCGTCAAATTGGCAACGAGGTACTCCAAACTAAACGAAAAAGGTATTATTTGTAGAATAAATAGTGAAATGTTGAAGACTTTGGTTATGCCCTACTCAAAATATTGGCTCGTTTGACTTCCTTCTATTTGGCAAAGGCCATGACTCTGCGACGTGGAGCGTAACTGGAATAGATAGCAACTTCAGGGTAGACTAAATAAGCCCCCCAAATCCAATTGCGGGGATTAGTTGAATTCAGATACCCCCCCCCCCACACACACACACATACATTTCTCAATTAAGCCACGGGTGTGCCTTCGTTTGAGTGGGACAAATTCGACCGCATAAAAATATATTATATAAGACTCACCGCTCGAGATAATCATTGAACTCGCGGAGAGAACCGAAATCCTCTGCTTTGAGGTTGTAAATCTGAATTTTCAACAATAAAAATAACAAAAATGCAAAAATCCAACCTTTTTTAGCCTACGCCGGTGGTAGTTCTCCTTCTCGATCATGGGATCGTCGAACAACTGCTCCCAGAAGTTATTCTTTCGCAGCGTTCGACCACAAATGTGGCAGGGAGCGGCGTTTCTGGCGAAGAGGTTATCGACACAATTACTAAAGTACATCTATTAAATAAATAAAGTGAAATACATACCGACAAAGAGGATGACCACACTCGTTGATCATCATAACGATGTTTTTGTTGGTGTACTCGTTAGACTTGCACTTGACACACTCCCTCATTTTTAGCTGCAATTTTTAGAAGTAAAATCGAAGTTTTACGCGTCGCGGCGCGCCAGAAAAGGCTTAAACCTTAAAACTCACTGCTTGGGGGTGTTAACTTTCTGCTCGACGACGGTTTTGTTGTGGGGGTAGAGGGTTCCAATGGCCACCTGTCTGCGGATCGCGTTCAAGTTCTCCACTCCCTTCTGAACATTTTTGTTGAATTTTACATAAAAATACTTATATATCAATAAAAAATCGATTAATTTAAATAAAATACCTGGTAAAGGGCGCTGAGCTGGGCGGGATCGGTAACCCCCCTGTTGGCTTCGAAGTGATCACGGATTCTACGCTGAGCGAACGCGCGGTAGTTGTACTCGGGGAACTGAAATATTCAAAATAATTTTAAAATTGGTGAAAAAAGCGAAATGGGCGCAGATTCCATGGGAAAAACCGACCTGGGCGGCCTCTCGCTGCAGTTGCTTGTAGAGCTTGACCCAGTTGCTTCTGGGAATGGCCGAAGACATAGATAGCAATCCCAAGCTACAAAAAATCGATAGTTAATCAATAAAAACAATAAAACAACAGGAAAACGGAAAAAAAACAGCGCTAAAATTAAAATTTTGAAATTTTACGAAAATTTTCATAATAGCTACGCAAAAGTGCGTGAGCTTTGAGTTTTCCGGAGGAACTTTTGCATCCCTACCATATCTTAAAATGATTTTCAAAAAATTTAAAATTTTTTTTAAATTGCTGTTTTTGTATTTTATTGATGAATTTATATTGATTTCTCAGATGCGCGAGGTCCTAGAGACCGCCCGTGTGGAGCCGGCGCCCTCCTCTTCCAGATGGGACCGTTTGGTGAGCACTCTGCAGGAAAACCCCTACTTCAATGCAGGAGCGGGACTCGCTGGCATGGGTTAGTTAATTAATCTATACTTTATTCGTGGGGTTCTTTAAAGGACTGGCCCTGGGCGTGCTGAAACGATCCGCTATCATCGGGAATTCGCTGTTCCGGCGCAAGTGCATGATCTCCCTCCAAATCAATAACGAAGATGCGTAAGTCTGGTCTGGGGATACGGTACTATTGATTTTTTAGGGCGTACCCCTGGCTTCTCGACTTCATCAATCGCCATAGTGCCACACAGACCAGGAATCTGTCAGTAAACACCACTGTGACACAGGCGGAAAGTGGAAAAACCGCTCTCAACGTGTCCTACCTCCCCGGCCACGGACAACACTTCTTTGTCTACAATTGGAGGTACAGTTACCCCGGTTACTGTAGAAATTGATCCAGATGGATTAAAGTTGAGCGACAGCGAGAGAAACAGACGATACAAAGGGACGGCTACCGTACTCCCTTCGAGACCGTAACCCTGACCACCCTGGGCAGTGACGTATCTTTCCTGAAGGACATGTTGGAGAAGGCGTCGACCGAGGCTGTGTCACAGGTACTGTGGAAATGGGAAACGTTTAAATTCACGCGAGGACGGATCATAAAAGCTTGGAAATTGAGCCAGTCGGCTGGTATTATTGTACGCTACTTTACCTCGCCTATCCATTTTTTTTTTGGACTAAAACCGTGCGGCAATCGGCATTTTCAACAGAAAACCGTGCGACAATCGGCATTTTCGCTATAAAAACGCGCGGAAATTGTCTTTTTTCGGAAGAAAGCGTGCTGCAATTGTCAGAAAACGGTTCTGTAATCGACATTTTGTGAGAAACCCGTTTGCAATCGGTTGCTGGTTTCAACCGAAAACTGTTCTCAGTCGATATTGTTGGTTTACAGTATCGCTGAAGTCTCCATTTTTGATATAAAACAGTGCGGCAAATTAAATTCTTGGGAAAATCGTGTGGTTGTGAGCTAATTTCGAAAGAAAACCGTACAGCAATCGGCATCCGTGGAAGAAAGTCGTGACGCATGTAGCAGTTTTTAGAAAGGAAACAGCAAATCGTTCAGAAATGGGTATTTCAGGTAGAAAACCGTGTAGCACAGATTTCCAAGGAAACTGCCCGATTGTTGACATGGTATAGTTAGTGAATGCTAGGTAAACCGTCGTTTTAAGCATAAATCGTGCACAAAACAGATTTTTTGCTCTTTTTACCCTAGAATTTAGGCGGATACGGGTCTCGTCGTCTATCAGGCCGTTGGTCCCCAGTGGCTCCGATTCGGTGCTCCCAGGAGTAAGCGAGACGTCTCTTCGGTGGTTCTGGATACCGGACTGGCCGAAGGTCTCGTCAACGATTTCCAGGAGTTTGTGGACTCCTCCAAATGGTGAGTTTTGGCGGAAAAAAGTGCGTTGGAAACTATTTGCGAGGTGCGACGTTCACTATGAAGCAGATAGCTGGTTGGTAGGAAAATATTTTAAACCAGTTTGATACCCGTATGGTTGAGCCAGTCAGTTGGCTGGTTTTCAAATTTATGTTCAGACTGGCTGCTTGGCGCGACGCGTAAAGTCTTCGCCCCTTTAACCCTTGTAAAATGTAAACAAGATATCTGGCTAGTTGTCTAAAATTTGAGCCCGATACCTGGTTGGTTCAGCAAATTTCAAGCCACTCAGCGGCTTGTGGAGGCGCCGCGACGTGTTAAGGCCCCACCCAATAAACTCTCCCGTATACCATTTTTAAATAACCTTTTAGGTACGCCGACCGTGGAGTCCCCTACCGCCGCGGCTACCTCTTCTACGGCCCTCCCGGCACGGGAAAGAGTAGTTTCATCTCGGCCCTCGCCAGTCACTTCGGCTACAGTGTGTGTATGCTGTCACTCAGTGAGAGGACTCTCGACGACGATAGGTGAGAAACCTTTAATTTTATAAAACATGCAGTAATTTTCAGACTGAACCACCTGCTGAACACCGCCCCGCCTTGCAGCGTTGTCATATTGGAGGACATCGATGCGGCCTTCACGAGTCGAGAAGATTCGATGAGTAACCACCCCGCTTATCAGGGAATGACGAGGTGGGGAAATGATTTTATGCTGGTAAATACCGATTGTTTCTTGGTTTTCTACCGATAATAGAAATTATTGCGTGGTTTTCTGCAAAACATAGCGATTGGCAAGCGGATTTCCGCCAAAAATGCCCAGTTCCGCGCGTTTTTCCACCAAAGCTGCATAGTATCACATGGGTTTTAGAAGGAAACACCGATTGCTTATACCTCGGGAGCGTATAGTCAGCTTTCCCCATGTTGCGTGGGGTATAGGCCCCAAAAACGAAAAAGTTAAAGGGGGCTAGTCACTATTATGGCAAAATTCAGCTCGGAAGGCCAAAAGTTAAGGGAGGCTACCCCATTCCGAGGTATGCGACTGCTGCAAGGGTTTCTATCGAAAATTTCAATCGTCGGGTAGTTTTCGGCCGAAAATGCAGTTAATGCATTTTTTAAGCAAGCAGTTTTGATTTTCTTACAGTTTTCTCCCAAATTGCCAAGCCCCGCCCCTTTCACGGTACTAGATATTTCGCCCCGGTTCTAGATTCTTCCAGAACCTTCCCTGGTGCTATATAAGCCCTGAGTTTTCCTCATTTCTCAGCTTTCTCTTGGCCTACCTCCGGACAATGTTGAAATGCCGATTGCCGCGCAAATTTCTGCCAAAGATTTTCTGCAAAAATGCTATAGTAAATCGACTTTTCCTGCTTCAGAGTGACCTTCTCCGGCCTCCTAAATGCCATCGACGGCGTTGGCTGTGCTGAGGAGCGGATCGTCTTCATGACTACAAACTACGTGGATCGCCTCGATCCCGCGCTCATCAGGCCCGGTCGCGTCGACAGGAAACAGTACTTTGGCAATGCTACAGATGCGATGGTGGAGAAAGTGAGTGGAGAGAGAGAGAGAGAGAGAGAGAGAGAGAGAGAGAGAGAGAGAGCAATCCCTCATTTCCAGATGTTCGTGCGTTTCTACGGTGACATCGCCACTGCTGACCAGTGTTCCCGCTTCGTAGCCGCCACGAAGGCCTTGAAACACAAAGTCCAGGACCCGAAGCGTACGGATCACGGCCTCTCTCCCGCCCAAATCCAGGGCCACTTCCTGATGCACAAGAGGGAACCCGAAGTCGCCATTGAACGAGTGGCCGAGATGATTACCCCTTTGAAGGTGGCTCAAATGGCATAGGATGATTATTGTTTTGTTTTTGTTTTTAAAACGATTAAATTGTTTTCTAGGAATAGATATGTTGCAGTATTCATTGGGCCCTGGGTGTGCGGTAAAGGATACTTTGTAAGACCATGCATAAATCGGCAGTTTTGACGGAAAACCGTGCAGCAATCCGGCGTGTTGACCAAAAAGCATGCGACAAATAAAGTTTTGTAAGAAAACCATGCAGACATCGACAGTTCTCACTATAAACCGTGCAACAAACATATCTCTCTCTCTCTCTCTCTCTCTCTCTCTCTCTCTCTCTCTCTCTCTCTCTCTCTCTCTCTCTCTGATCTATTCTGATTTCGTAACCAGTTTCACCCATCATCATAAGATGGATTTTTGAATAAGTACATGAGTGAGTGAGATGTTTATCCTTCTGGGATACCCTGCCTCAGCCATGTCTGCCTTGACCGCAATAAAAACCAGCCTCTTATATGTTGCGCAGGCCCTTTTTCCGGTTCAACCCGCTTAAGCGCTTTTCCTCCAAATGAAATCCTTATCATTTCATGTTGCAACAGTGCTTATCAAAATTTTCACAGCAAGTCTAGAGACCGTTTCCTGCAATTTGGCGAAATTCCACAATTAAAAAAAAAGGATTATTGTTAATAAAACTTAAAATAATTTTTGACTGAAATTTTAAAAGACGCTCAGCACTGAAAAACTCGCATCATGTCTCAGCCGAAAGATGGTAAACCTTCATCGCGCACCTCTTATTTTCGGCGGCTGCAGCGCCGCTTAAATAGCCCCGTGCGCTGGAGGCGCCGATTTGGTACGGGTGCGGGCGACAAACGCTTTTATTACTACGGTAAGCACCTCTGCGTCCGCGCCTTCCCGTTGCTTTCGAAATCTGTTTGTTTGTTTGTCGTTTCTTACGTTAGAAAGTTGAGTTATTTTTATTTTTATGAAATAAATTTTAATTAATCAGTCAATTTTTGAAAAGTCGTAAAATCGATTCAACGCCGAAATCGCGTTGGGGCTTGTTTGGATCGGCATCAGCTGTTTTTGGTGGCAATCAGCTGTTTTGGAAATTTTGAATTTTCTTGGGAGGACACTGAAACAGCTTTTTCACCTGAAATGTTAGCCCATTTTTAACGAAAATCACCGAATTCAGCCTCTTTGAAGTGCCCTCGCCCATGAATTCCTAAAAGTCCGTATTTTTTTTTTTCAGATTTTGTGGATATTTTTATAATTTTATAATTGTTTTTGTTCTAAAGCGAATAAAAAGCGGTACATAAAATAATCGATAACGTAATTATTTAAGCCGTAAACCCGGTGTTTCGCCCACTTTCGAAAATATCTTGTGACAGCCGGCTGCCATCTCGGGGTTATTGCTGCCAGATGACGTCAATTATTACTGTACTTTCGTGTCAAGACCGGTTCAAATAGTTCTAATTTATCATAATAATCGATTACCTTAATGTATTTAACCTTAATGTATCCTGAGAGTCGCTTTGGCATATTGCCAAGGACCTCCGAGAATGTTCCTATTCAACTACGCCGTGCTTCCCCATTGTTTAGGCCTTAATTACCTAAAAGCGATGTTGTTTTGATTTTTGAACACAGTGGGCTTTTTATTCGATTCAGTTAGTGGTACACGGCGTTCCCCCAGCTGTGGGTTGTAAAATTTGTTAATTTAATTTTTTTTTAAATTTGTTGCCGAAACGTTGTTTTTCCAAATTATTGCCTGTAGGTCCTGTTTTTGGAAAAAAAATTCGTTCAATTTGGTGCTACCCGGTTTCTCACCCCTTATCTTGTTTGCTTTCCCCATCAACAGCCCCCGTTTCTGCTAATTCTCATTTTTCGTTCATTTTTCTACATAAAATCGATAATTCCAGTTTTTTTCAGGATTGGAGCTCGCAGTGAATGAGTTTTGTGGCCTAGAGCATGGACCGACACGATGTTAGTTTTTTTCGTTTAGTGAATTTTTCTTTTTTTTTTCAGAGCAACGAAATTCCGTCCGATTCCGGGGACATTCTGCTGGACAAAGTTGTTATAAACGACTTCACGGTGGGTGTTTCTTTTCAAATTTTGTTAAATTATTATTTTAGAATATAATTCCGTCCGAGTATAATCTGCTGTTCGCCAGGGCGTGCAAAGGCAAAGGGCGAGTATTTGAACTATTTATTTGCTTTCGGGCTAGCCCGACTTTGGAAACATGGCATTTTCCCTCCTTAACGTCTGAAAGGACTAGATGGACCGAAAAAATTGTTTGGGCACTTTTCCAATGTCCCAAAATGTGTAACTATATGTTGTTTGGAAGAAGGAAGGAATTTAGGTCTCGAACTTAAGTGTTTCGTGTTGCTTTGGAGCTAGCCCGGCTGTCGACATCTTGTTTTAGCCTATTACAGTGGCTTTTATACACGTGCCAAAGTTTCACTGTTGCAGTTAGAGGCTTCTTTGTAATAGGCTAAAACGTTGTTTGCAATAGGCAAGTCAAATCTTCCAAACTTTACTTTTGCGGGAATTTCTCTAACTTCACATTTCTTGGATCGCGTTTTAAAAGTCTAATGGTCTCGTTACTGTACTTCGGGGGGTCCATTTCTCATGTTTCTTAACTAAAGCTGACCGCACCGCTGGTACACTGCGGCCGCTCTCGAGATCCTCTAGATCGGTCCTCTCTCTTCACAAAACAAAAGAAATAGCAGAATGATAAAGGAAAGGAAATCTAGACCTTTACACTTATCAAAATCGCCGTGCCAATGTTTCCCTGTTGTACTTGGGGTTGAACATGGTGTAAAGTTGTGCGTATGATACTCAGCCAACGTTAGAAGCCAAATCTGCACCGAGAGGTACAGAGGTTTTCTTTGTTTTTAAAGCACGTTTTTAAAGGTCAATTGACGCTGGGTTACTGTAATTTTCCCAGTGTGAAATAGCACAAACCAATTGTCGTATTTTCTCTTTTACCACCATCATTTCAGAGAATGCATTTCAGAGAATGCTGTGTCATGTGCAATGCGGAATTCGAGCGCGGTGATCTCCAAATCGGCGCTGGCGTGTACGCCGTTTTCCACTACTTTTGCCTGTTTATCGATCGACCTTTCCTGGTAAACGCTATCTTAATTTCTTACTGTAACCCTTGATTTTTTAGGGAAAAGTCGACGAAATTGTGGGATTCAGTGAACTCAGCAGAGAGCATTGCGACCTGCTCCGATCCAATGTCACCGATACCACCAACGATAGCAGCGTGAGTTTTAAAGGTCTAAGAGGGCTTTGAGATGTTTTAAATGCTTCATTTTAAAGGTCTAAATTGCCTTTTTCAAGAATTTTAAGCGTTAAGGTCCTGTTTACAAAGTCTAATGGTATCGGTTAGAGGTATATGGGGTCCTCTTTTAAAGGTGTGAGGGATTCCTTTTAAAGGACTAACGGAAGCCTGGAAATGCTTAAAGAGGTCCCGTTTTAAAGGTCTAAGCATAGCTGGACAGGCAGCGTTTGGGGGCTGGATACGTAAGCCCCCCAAATGGTTCCTCGGGGGCAACGTAAGCCCCCTTTAGTTTTTTCTTAAGATTTTCAATCAAACGCCGAAATACCTAGGTACCCCGAGTACCTCACGTCCAGCTATGGGTCTAAGTGGCACCTTCAAGGATACAAGGAGGTTCTCTTTAAAACGCCCAAGGCGGTACTGTTTTAAAGGTCTAATGTCGTCTTTCTTTAAAGGTCTAAGGCCGTCCTCTTTTAAAGGTCTGTGGAGTTCATATTAAAGGTCTAGGGGCCTTGAAATGCTTAAAGAGGTACCATTGTAAAAGTCTAATTGGTCCTTTTCAAAAAATACAAGGAGGCCCTCTTTTAAACGTCCAACAGGGTACTGCTTTAAAGGTCTAATTATAACAGTTAAAGATTTATGGGGTATTCTTTTCATGGCCTGTGAAGGCAGGAGGTCCTACAGCGAATGAGTTTTAAAAATATATTTTTCAGGATGATTCCGACGGCGATGGCTACGCGGAGTTTGAGGAAGAAGACGACGACGACGATACCTCCTCTCCGCCAACGAAGAGACTCTCCGCCTCGGAGAGCTTCAAGCGCACCGAGAATTTGCCCAAGAGCAAGGAAAAGTGAGAAAATTTTGGAGAAATATTTCCACAAAAATGTTTTTTTTTCAGGCAGGATTACGAAGCCGTGTTGAGGAACATTTGCGGAGAGGAGTGCAAGGCGAATCCCGAGCGACAGTGGCCGTTTAAATGTAAGTGTGGGGTTGAGTTGATTTAGCCCCACCCAAAAAAATCGGCACACGGCCCCCACATCTTGAAAGTTCAGATTATGCTGAAGAAAAAGCTGGGGGGGGGGCGTTTAAACTGAATAATGTTATTAAAATGAGGGGGGCTTGACTAGTGTACCCGGAAGTTCTTTTGTTCTGAGTCAATAATGTCCCCCCCCTCCCGCCAAACCATCCAATTAACTGTTCCCTGAGTTAAGCATTCTTTCTAATTCAGTAATGCACCCAACCCATCATTCAGCTAAACACTTTCAGCACCATTAAAATAAGTCCCCATCAAATTCAGTTCTGCCCCCCCCCACACGACGCATTCAATTCAGCCCCCCCCCACAATGAAACGCAGTTATGCGTAAAAAAGCAGAATTTTCAACCAAGCCTCCTGAAATGTCATTGTGTCCCAAAACGCTTTGTTCATTTGAGGCCCCGCCATTTAATTAAGCCCCCTCCCCTGCTCAACACGCCCTTCGATTAAGCTCCCCATTCAAATGTATTAGTGCCCGCAAACGTGCCGGTTTCTTACGGTTTCTCCTTCAATTGTAGTTATGCCCCCCAAAAGACCTTCGCCGGTTGCAATCAAGCCCTCTTTGAATTTATCAAGTAGCTAATTTTTTCAGCCGACGAAGCGGCGCAGTTTAAGCAGATCGTGAAGAGAGGCGTCCTCATCGACAAGGAATTCGCCGACGCGGCCAAGTGCTACCTCGTTCCCACCGACAGAGGTTGGTATTTTCGGGCTAGCCCGGCAACATTCCTTAAATCCCTACTGTTCAGATGACCTCTATGCCGTGTCGCTGTGCCTGTGCGACATCCGCACCAACAGGAACACCTACTTCAAGATGCAGCTGCTGGGAGACGAGAGCTTCCCCATTTTCCACTTGTTCCGCTCGTGGGGTCGTATCGGAACGAAGAGAGGAGCCACGTTCACGGAGACTTTCATGTCCCTAGATGAAGCCATCGCCGAGTTTGAGAAGTGAGTGGGGCAGACAGATTTGGTAGTAGCTTGGGTGGAAATGATGATTCTCATTGAACCGCCCGTTTTGTTCAATCTTCGTTTTTTTAACGTATTGGCATCATGGAGTAGACCAATTGGCCATGCTAGGCATAGGTGGACGTGATATCTACGTAAATCGGCGTTTGGTTGAAAATGGGAACAAAAATTAAATGGGTGACTAACCTTTTCTACGAGGCACCATTTGGGGGACTCACTCAACGAGCCCCCCAAACCCTCCCTGTCCAATCATGATTCCTAATTGCGAAAAAAACGAGTTTGAAAAGGGACCATAGACGAATTCACTAAATCGCCTGGGGGCATGTGGAGTGTTGGTGGTTCTAAACAGGGAGCTTTGGGGGTCCGATGTGTAACCACCAAAATGGTGGGGGGGGGGGGTGACCTTTCAACACTATATATGCTGGTCTACCGTAATTCGCACCAGGCGGGTGTCAATAGAACCCAAACTGATGACGTTTTGGCCACTGAAGCAACTTTGAAAAGGCTAGCCAATGTATGATACTCAGGCGATGCACGTAGCTAAATTGTCGCTATTTTTGGCGAGTTCTATAATTTTTCTCTTTTTAGTGACTTCGAGGTGCTCACCGGCAACAAATGGAGGGAGAGGCACTTCTTCCACGTCAAGCAGCACTACATGTCTATGATCGACATGGATTTCACTGAATTCGTGGGTTTAAGTAGATTTTTGTGGCCAATTTTCGCTTCAGGATACGATGATATACAACGCCGACGGTTCGTTGATGCCAGCCGGTTCGTGCTCCACCCTGGCTCAGGGTATCAAGAGGATTCTTCTGAATATCTTCGATTCGAAGAATATAAAAAAGGCTATCGATGAAGTCGCGGTACGTCTCTCTCTCTCTCACTCTCTCTCTCTCTCTCTCTCTCTCTCTCTCTCTCTCTGTCTAACCCCCTCATTTCAGCTCGACATTGAGAAAATGCCGATGGGCAAAATCACCGCCAGACAGGTCTCCCGTGCCAGCAATCTCCTGAGACACATCGTCGAATATGTGAGTTTTCGCGCCGCGACGCGTCAAATCCTCTCCCAGCGTGCCATTATTGCTGTGTTGCAATTCGTTGCTTCAGATTGCCACTCACGGCCCCGGCACCCGCAACTTCAACGACTCGTACGACGCGACCATAGCCAAGATGTCCAGCGAGTTCTACTCCCTCCTGCCGCAGTCCTTCGGCCACGTCACGCCCACCGCCTTCGTAAAACAACAGCAAATCGATGTGGGTTTTAGGGCAATTTTATGGGTCCCGGGACGAAAAAATGATTTTTTGGGTCCCAACGCGATTTGGAACTTTGTTCTGACTTAAAGGACTGTTCTTAGGGTCTTGTCACGGAATTTAAATTTCTGCCATTTTCAGAAGATGCGAGGAATGCTGGACGCCCTTCTGGATATACAGTTCGTGTGCAATATTCTGGCCGAAATCCGAAAAGAAGCCGGCGCCAACAGCTTGGATCCCCTGGATCTACAGTACGACAAGCTCCGTACCCATATGATGGTTGGTTTCGTTAACATTGGGGTGAATTCCAGACCGAACTCATGTTTTCTATTAGTAATAGCTAATTCTGCGGTTTAGGTGGTCGAAGACGGCACGGAGGAGTTCGAGAGGATCAACAAGTATATCCAGAATGGCATGGGAGCCACCCACGGCTACAGGAAGATTACCCTCCTCGACGTGAGTATTTCTACAAAACGCTTTTTACTAATTTCCAATTCAGTTGATCAAGATGGATCGATTTGGAGAGGCGGTCAAGTTCAAGAGGAACCTAGGAAATTGCAAATTGCTGTGGCACGGATCGCCCATTCAGAACTTCCCGGGTATCCTGACCCAGGGACTGCGCATCGCCCCGCCCGATGCCATTCAGGTAAGGAATGGGGTGATATTTCGGGGTAAATTCACGCCCCACCCTTCTAGTATCAGTCTGTGGTTGAAGTAGCCCCAACTCGATACGAATTGAAGAAAGGGGTTCATTCAAAGTTGGTACAGTTTAGCCCCACCTCTCAGTTAGACTGTGGGGCTTGAATGGTGTAGCCGGTACTTCGTAGAGCCCCAGTCGCACCATTCACTTTTGCCCCACTCACCCACCCATCTGAGTCCGCTACGCTGTAAGACTGGATACTCAGCGATGGCTAAATTAGACGAGGATCTGAAACCCCCCCCCAACGCTCAGGGTCAATACTTATTGGGGGGCTGAGCTGAACTTCCCCATATCAATGGGGAGAAATTGGAATTCCTTACACCCCGGCTACTCGACCGATTTGGCTGCGGACGTTGTCTGAGTATCGTCTTTCGAACCTGAAGAACAACATCCAAAAATTGGCACGGCGCTCTTTTTGCAATAGTTTGTTTTTATGCATTTCGCACTTTATTTTCAACCATACGAAACTTTTTGCGGGGTTATTTTCAACCAACTTGTTGTTTAATCGTCCTATAATCAGTAAACTGATCCACTGCAAAAATATGTTTTCAAATAATTGTTGTTCCCGAAATCAGAGTACGCAACACAGAAAAACAACAAAACTTGAGCGGAACTATAATATGTCGTTTGAGTGAAACTGATCTTTTTTAAGCCTTTGACATCCACTTTAACCCTTTTTTCAGACCGGCCACGCCTTCGGCCGCGGAGTCTACTTCGCCGACATGATCTCCAAGTCTGCCAACTACTGCCGCGTAAGTTTTTTTTCTGTACGTAATCACCAGTCCCTTATTTTCCAGGCTGACAACAACATCGGCTACCTTTTGCTGTGTGAGGTGGCCCTGGGTCGCATGAAGGAAATGACCTACGGAGACCACACGGGTCTGGGCACCGGCGCCAACGCCTTCCACAGCGTGAAGGGCGTGGGATCGACCTTTCCCGACCCGACCCAGGACTACCATCACCCCGATGGGTACTCCATTCCCATGGGCACTTGCAAGAATGACCCCAGCAAGAATACCACCCGAGGACAATTTCTTTATTACAATGAGTGAGTTTAAAGACATTTTTGGGGGCTTTAAATCGTAGCTTGTGGGGGGGGCTGCTTGGGATTTCATCTCATTTAAAATATTACCCCCGTTGGTGTCGCCGTGCATTTCATTTAGCGCACTCTCAAACGCATCCCA
This sequence comes from Oscheius myriophilus, assembly GCA_964057215.1. Taxonomy (NCBI): domain Eukaryota; kingdom Metazoa; phylum Nematoda; class Chromadorea; order Rhabditida; family Rhabditidae; genus Oscheius; species Oscheius myriophilus. The sequence goes on from OZ059903.1 coordinate 2,175,373, forward strand.
TATAATATTGTCTCAGGGGGGGCTTAACTGCAGTAGTCGCGATTTATGGGGGTTTGGCTCAATCTTCGTATTTCGGGTTTGTGGAGGCTTAACTGCATTAACTGTGGGCTCATTTTGAAAACTTTCTTTTATTATTTGAAAGAGGGTTTGGCGCACAGTTTCAACAATCTATTGTGCAGCAGCAATAAGATTGTGGGGCTCAGCTGCATTAGATGGGGACTCAACGTGAACTACATATTTTTAAAACATACTTGGGCACTCAACCGCGGGGGTCCATTTTGCGACGGTCCCCATAATTATCGAAAAATTCAAAAATATGCGACGGGCCTCCTTCTTTAACAAATTTGCCGAAATCTTAAAATTGCGACGCCCCCTACTGCCGCTTTTGGCGGAGCTTGCCAATGTATGTTTTCAAATGGAGTCGCGTTATGGGGGCTTAATTGTGTTCGACGAAGGGGTGGGGGTATTGAACTACCCTCCGAGCAGCCGAGTTTGGCGGTTGATTTGGTGTGAGTACGTGCTGTCAATTGAACCAAATATTTCCAGATTCATCGTCTACGACATCGATCAGATCATGTTCCGCTACCTGGTGCGAGTGCAGTTCAACTGACACTCTTGTGTACATAAAAACAACCTTCCCTTTGATCTACCTTTGACTGTTCATACGCGTACCTGTCCCTCTCCTGCTTTATATTCTCCCATCACATATCCGTGTGCACAAAGCGCCTATAATAATTCCCCTTCCTCAGGAAATATCCGACGAACCTGCCATCACCCACTGTCTGCGGTTGTAATGTTGTTCTACGGAATAAAGATCTATGTTCATCTTGTTGTCAACTGAGATTCAGTAAGGATTACTTTATCAAGACCCAAAGATTTCCAAACACACATTGCAGTGCTGTTGAAAAATGTCGAAAGTGACTGTGAAACAACGTCTAGCCGATGAAATAATATGCGGGTTATACTCGTAGAAAAACAACACTCAACCGATTTCCCCTTGTCGAATTTTCTCTCATGCCCATTTTCCCTGCAACAATTGCTTCGTGGATTACGGCGGCGAACATTTTGGCGATGAGGAAGCTCGTCCACGATGTAAAGCACGCCGTGTCCGTTATGAGTAAATACGCAAGTAGGGTCCAATGGTAGCCATCTGCAGCCGCGACGCGACCGCTCGCGGCTGGTCCCGCCACGATATGCCTGGAAGTCAAGTTGGCAGCTATCCAAGTCAGGATTTGTTTTTTAAAATCTCTACAAAACCACCATTGCCTCGAAGCCAACTTGAGGATCAGGGTAATCGTGTCGGGACCGGCCACATAGTTTGGCATACGGCTTCCATTCACTTTTACTTGTGCGCTGAACTTACCGTGAAAGAACCTTAGATAATCGCAATTAACACCCAATGAGTACGTTCTTTGGCCCAATAAGACCCAATTCCCTAAGGTACACACTGTCTGCGCTCTCCATCATAAAAATCTCTTGTTCACAGCATTCAGGTTCTATGAGAGGGGGGAAATAGTGTGCAAAGCTTGCAGATACAGAGAAAAAGCGCCGTGTTTTCCCGCAGATGCTTGTTGGGGACAGCCGGAGCTCTGGGCCCATTTGTTGGTCGACCCCGCCCTGACCGGTCCGTATACCATGAACCACCCAGCCAGATTACCACCCCACACGACCAGGGTTCGATTCCAGTAGTCTTTTTTGCCAGTTCTAGCGAACAAGAAAAACGTTCTCCCGTCTCCTAGGAGAAGTGGTGGATGTACTTTCGGGGGTGCTATGTGGGTTGGGGGGGCCATGGTGTGGGGGAAATGACCGTGAGTGGTGACGTGCTAGCGTTACGTTTACGCTTCCTACTAGATCAGCTAATTTGCATACACGTAATGGTACTTTAAACCTAGATACTGCTAATTTGCGTACACGTAATAGTATTTTAACCGCTCGATTGGTATTGGCAGGGGTAAATGAGCTAAACACGGTGGGATCTCGCGGAAGTGAGGGTGGACCTGGCACTCGTCCAATAAATCCGTACTGGTTACGGTAATTCCTTTGAAAAAACACTGAAATTCAAAAACCCGCGGACCTGCCGGTAAGGTGTACGCTCAGCGTGTACGAATCGTGAGTTCGTTTTTCTGAATTTTCAGTGAATTTTGTATGAATTACCGTAGTCAGTACGGATTTCTTGGACAAGTGCCAGGTCCACGGTCACTACCGCTGCTTATACCACTGGTCCCGCCGTGTAAAATTAGCGTGCGATCATAAGTAGCGTAAGTATTGGATACCCTCTAGGTTACCTTATGCCGATTCCACGTAGAGTGCCCCCCGCAACCCACATAGCACCCTTTCGAGCGCAAACATGCGCGATGTTGTGTTAAATGTATTCTTGCGACTCTGCGCCTAGAAACTGACGGATTCTATTTCAGTGGGGTGTTTCTCGCGCATTGTCTCCAAAGTAATGGGCTTCGCGGGTGTTTATTACGTTTCCACTCACAGTAGGAGTCAAAGTCGTGGGGAAAAATGAGGAGCGGCCCGTCGCACTGGAAAAACTTGTGCTTTGAAGCGATTTTCAGTTTTCTCGCTCTGTGAAAATAAATGGCCTGCCAGTTGGATCTTACCCGGGCGTAGTTGCTCTGTCGGTGGATCCCAGTGCTTCTTGTGTGGGTCGACTTCGATATGAATTAGAAGCTTCTGTAGTAGATTCCACAAATCCAAAGGGAGCAGTGGCGGCCCCTCCTTCACGAGGTTCAGGGGCATTCAGCTAGCAGACAAAGCCAAAGTAGACCGCTCGTTAGTGAAGATTTAGCGCGAACGTTCCTTCCAAGCCTTACAATCAACTCACAGCCGATGAAGGAGTCCGCTTAATTCCAAACCGATCTTCATGCTCATGTAACCCACAGACAACATAACAACCCAGGATTAAAAGATTTATGTTAAAAACTAACCACAGGAGCCTCGCCCAGAGGCGGATTCCCTAATGGCAAAACCGTGTTTCAGATGAGAACAGGCAGGACCCCCTGTGTTAACCGGTCCTTTAAAATAGGTGCATACAAGGTTGTGTTCGAAAACCGGTTAGACAAAAAAGTCGGGTCTTTCGGCAAGATGGGCCAGGATCATGGCAAGGTGCAAACTGCTCCTGCGCTCGGCCTGTATCCTCATCTCGCGGGTGGTTTCAACCAAAGTCTGGTACTGAAAAAGAGATTTTGGCAAAATGTATAAATAAAACTGACCCTGTTTATGGAGATGTTGCGCTGCTGTTCCCTGAGGGCACGATTCTGCTCCCTCAGCATCTCCCTCTGCTTCGAAAGTTTGCGATCGTGGCGTTCGTCGCACTGAAAATACAGCATTTAATTCTCAGTCAAAGATATTTTCAAATGAAACCCACCTTTGCCTTGATTTTTCGAAGTTTGATGGCGGAGAGGGACTGCTTTCCGTATTTGGAGCGGTGAGCTGAAACAAAAAACAATAATTTACAAAATTCTTGAACGAACCAGCAATCTTCCTCGTCTTCTTGCGGTCGCCGAGGGCTTGAAGCCCTTTCGAGAAACCACTCGACCTCTTCTTGGTCAGTTTCCTGGGCCGCGGCGTGGAATCGGTGTTCTGGATCGAAGAGGAAGATGTAGAAGCCACGTTTTCATTCGTACACCGCCGGCGGACTGAAAAGGAGCTTTAATACTGCTGTCAAAAGGGTACAAAAGACTCATTTTAATGTTTCACAAGGTATTGCTATAGACACCACCACACGGCCTTAAAAGTAGTTAAGCGGGTTCCTTAAAAACAGTATTGGAGTTGTGCCAGACAAATATCAATGCTCATAGTACGAATTCAGCCCATTCGCAGATTTTGATAAATAGCCAGTGCTTGTCTTAGTAAGATTTTCTTTGACAGCAGAAGATTCCATGAATCCGAGTTCCTTCAAACGCCAAATCCTATTAAACAAATAACAACAAAAACGCCCTAATTATTCATGTGTTCGAATTCTGTCGGGAATTCATAGTACTAAGCTCGTTCGGAATTCATAGTAAGTAAAACGGCCAAAATTTCTACTCGTCAGTTTTCCAAACGAAAAATAGTCCTTTAACAGGTATCCATCTCATGAAAGTAAATTGTTTCCGCGCCGTGAAATATCTTGTAGACGAGTTTGATTGGATAAAAAAGGCAACGGGCCGGCCCGAAATATCATTCTAAATGAGACGAATTACTCACCCTTTCTGATGGCAGGCACCACGTGGACCTCAGCGTCGTCGATGACTTCAACAATCTCCTCAACGATCATAACCGTCGCCATAGTTAAACCCTGAATATGCGATTAGAACAAAAACAATACAAAACAATGAAGAAACGCGTAGCGTGCGAAAAGCACCGCAATGGGGGTACAGAACAACTGGCGTAACAAATCTTTATGAGTGCATAATAACAACGGAACCTGGGAAGTCAAAGAGTGCTGAAAACCAACCTGTTAACGATTACCCGACTGGGCCATCGGCCGGGAAGGCGGCCCGGCCGTGGACATCCTCCCGAGGACGAGCTCGGTAGTCCCGACCCAATGGAGAGGTGGTGGCAGCCGGCTGGCAGCAGCCACACACTCCGCACGTGACACACATGCGCCGGGAGAGAGGAAACTGGAAGAAAAGTTATCAGGGGAGCAACAAAACGGTCTCAGCACTCCCTAACAACAGGGGGAGTGTGGAGAAAAGTGGACGTACATACCAAACCTGTGCTCTTAGAAACTCGAGTGTTGCGCCTCCTCTGGTCAGATTCTCAGGCCGCCGGGCTCTAGAAAGCACTGGGTCAAACGAGGAAAGGGTGGTTAATATCGGTGTGCGGAGGAGTCAGAAAGGGATCCTCCTGCTGCGAACTCGGCGCCGGCTGGGGGTTCCTGGCGCGAACCCGCGACGCACACTGCTCGCAGACCTACAAACGATTCCTTTGAGACTGAAGGGCACACCCCAAAAGAAAGCACGGTGAGATCTGGCCCAAGTGAGGACGGACCTGGCACTCGTTCAAGAAATCCGTACTGACTACTGAAATTCTTTGAAAATACACTGAAAATTCAAAAGCCGCGCTCACGAGATGTACACGCTGAGTCATACACCCAGCGTACACCTTGACTTGTCAACGGCGCGATTTTTTTTTGAATTTCAATGATTTTTTTAAATGAATTACCGTAACCAGTACGGATTCCTTGAACGAGTGCCAAGTCCGCCTTGACTTGGGTGGCTGGTATCGCTGGTCTCGCCGTGAAAGAGATAAAAATAGACAAACCTCGACAGAAACTCGTCCATTCGCCAGGTGGAGGCACACTCCGACGCCGCTGTTGGTGCCAGGGAAGGCCGCAGAACCGCCCATTTTGTTGAAGAGAGCGGCAATGCTCGAGTCCTAAAAACAATTAGTTTAAAAAAAGAATAAATTTAAATTGGGTTACTTCGAGACAGCCAGCAGCCGAATGACATTTAAAATGGCTAAAATAGAGCTTAAATCGTGAGAACCCTCATGAAAACTGGCTGACGCTCAAAATGTGAAACAGAAAAGGGTCCCGACACAACTTTGGGTTTAACTTCAAGAAACTAATGGGAGAAATCGTGCCGAGACCCATAAAGCGGGGGGTTCACACAAAAAAGTTTCTACCGGGTAGTCCATTAAACTCGTCGTTTAAAGGACAGCTTACAACTCCTTCATACTTACATTTTCCTGGGCGTTTCGGATCATTAAACAAATTACGTCATCAAATTTACAAACCTGGTCGAGTACTTTCCGGAGACTGAGAATCTCCTTCTCCAGCTGTTGAAGGTGCTCCTGGAGCGACACGTTGTGCTTCCTGAGATTAACGTTCTCCGCCAGCAATTCTCCATTTTCGTCCTCCAACTGCCGCATCTGCTCCTTCTTAACGGCGCGGTAGTTCCTAAAATCGCTATTATTAAAGGTCTAACTCCACACTAACCTGGCATAGCTGGCCATTTTGGTGGTGCTGGTGGCCTTGGGCGGCCTTCCCACGCGAGTAACAAGTGCGGGGGAGGCGGCAGCTTCCGGGTAGAGGCGGGCGTAGGGCGTCTGTTCGACGGGGCCCTGGTTCGAGTAGTTGACCTTCATCTTGAGAGACGACGACGATGGGTACGAGGGCATCTCGTCGACGGCCGGGTAGTCGGGGAAGGAGCCGAGGTTGGCGGGAGAGGGCTGACTCTCGGCGGGCACGGAGGCGTCCTCGAACCACATCGGGGGCTTCATCTCCTGGTGGTGGTAGTAGTCGGAGGCGTGCGACTGGTCAAAATACGACATTTTGCCAATACTTTTGTAGCCAAGGTTGAGGGATCTGAAAGTAAATGGGTAAAATTGCGAGAAAATGAGAAAAGAACAAGAAAACAAGCAAATGGCACAAGATATTGTGATTTTAAAGACCAGAAAGTATCAAGTTCTAAATTTACGCCATTTACACCATCACCAACGACTTTGCATACTCATTTTATCAAATAAGCAAAGAAAATCCGTAAAACTAGTAACCTACTCGGAGGAAAAGTAAAGCTCAAATCCCAAAATTTGGGACAACCTTGCCGTGGTATTTTAGGCCCGAATAGCTCAATCAGTAGCTTTCCTTGTGGTTTAAAAATCAATAATACATTATGTATTTACAAAATAAATAGAAAAAAGAGCAGCCGGCGCGGAAGAAACCAAAAAGAACAAAGAAGCGGCTTCGCAAAAGTTCCGTTCTCGTGCGAATAGTTACGAAAGTATCTTAGCTACCGTACTTTTAGCGGCTGGCAATTAGCCAATTCCGATTGGGGTGCCAATACTGTGAAAACTGGGATTTCGCTTTTTAAAAATGCATTTCTGCGTTTAAAATCGCTTTTTCACGTTTTGAGCTATTTTTTAAATTTAAATTTAGGTTTGCTTAAGTTTTTATTTAATGTTCTTTTTATAATGTAATATTTATATATTTCTTTTCAGGCCATGCGGCCCAGTAAGAGCCAGCGTAAAAACGCCGTTCCCTCTACGACAGTTTCGGATACCGTCTGTTACTGGTAAGTTTGTCTTTTCTTTTTTTTTGTTGAAATATTCTTTTATAGCTTAAATTTGTTTTTCAGCAATGGCGAGCGTGATTTGGGCGCACTGGAGCTGTTCTGTGCCTCCTGTTCCAAGTGGTTCCACGCCGGATGCCTCAAAGATCTCCAGGAGTTGTAAGTTCTTTTTACATCATTAAGGCATTATTTAATGAATTTTAACAAAATATATGTATCTTTTAGTTACGGTGTGTGCTTCATGGTCTGCTACGTCTTCACCTGCAAGGATTGCAGCCCCATCAAGCAGGAATCTTGGGTAGCAAAGCAAGCAAGTCAGTTTTTTTCTTATTTTTGTTTTATTTTTCTTTTTTCAGACTTTGTCCACATGTGCGTGACGGCGTTGGCGAATCTTACCGCCGAACATTTGAAAACTGAAGGGAAATTGACCTCCCGCGGCCAAGATGGCGACATTTTCTTTGGGTTTGTTGGGAAAATAACCATTTACCTTTCAAATTCAGGCTTCATAGCAAGATAATCCCGTATTTCGATGCGAACTGGGAGAATCTGACGTCGATGCCGCGGAGGGTCAAGAACACATGGCACGCCACGCTTCAGAAGACTCTCACCAAGGAAGACGCTCTCTTCAGGGTAAGGTCTTCGACGTAACCGTGAAAATGAGCGGTTTAGAACCAGGAAAAAGGTTTTGTGGTTCTTATTTGTACTTAAACTTTATATTTATGGAATTTTTTAAAACTGAAAATTAGGTCAATAAGGCACTGCCGTGGTAAGGCTTTTTGGCGTTTCACTAAGGTAAACGAAGTTGGTTTGATCGGACCCTAAGGTAGTAAAAGCTAAGTGAAACTGTCTTATTGTCACTAAGGTTTCCGTTGGACATCCACGACTAACTGGCGTTTTACTAAGGCAATCAGTTAGTTTGGCTGTATCTTAATGAATTTCACACTAAGGGAAGTGGCCTTCATGTCACTAGCATTGCTGTAGGGCATGTAAGACTAACTGTTGTTAGCTAAATCAGTTTGGCCTTACCTTAAAGGGCTCGTAAGGGGCCTTTTCCAAATCGTATGCTAATGAAGACTTGGCAAGCATTTTGCGCACGGCCGTTGGCTGGAGCGGCGTTGGGGAAAATGATTTCAATTGAAATGTCTCGATTAGCATACCATTCATTTCCAATCCGAAAAGGCCCCTGACGGTGCCTTTAAGGTCGCTAACGTCAGCTGAAGTTATGTTTTGGTTGCTAACTTTTCCATAGGGTATTTAAGGCCTTATCAAAATACGATTAAGTTAATTTGGCCATACCTTAAGGTATTCAAAGCCAAGTCACTATCACTATCTATCTATCTATCTATCTATCTTTCTTTATTCCTGTATCGCTACTGATTTTTATCACAAGTCGTAGCGCAGGGAAGACATCTGCTGCCATAAAGCCTTTTCTGTCCTTGCTATCGTCGCCCAGGTCACGCCTTGTCTCCCAAGTCTCTCAGCAGCCTCCTTCAAATCGTCAGCCCATTCAGTATACTGCCTTCCTCCTCTTCGTTTCTTCTCTCGTGGGTACCACTCAATGAGGTCTTTTGTCCATCTCCCATCACCACAACAAGCCAGCCATAAGAAGAGAAACCCAAGTGAAAGACGTTCTCAAAGAGGCCTCAAAGCGGAAAATGAAATGGGCAAAGAAACTGACTATCACTAAGGTTTCAGCAGAGCACTTAAGGTTATAGAACGATGCACTAAGGTGAAGTAAGTTAGTTTGACCTACATTGAAAGCTATAAAAGTTACGTTAAGATTGCCGTAGGGCATTTAAGGCTTATTTCTCTTTTCAGGCGAGTACTTCTGACGAGTGCAGCTTCGCCTTGGTCGAGAATCTCGCCGATATCGGACCTGCCAACGACGCCGTTAAACAGGTCAGGAAACCTTAATTTTAGGATGACAATTAATGCTTTCAGATAGGAAAGAAGGCGCCGAGTGAGAAGAACAACCTCACTTCGACCCTTGTGAACACGGCTCCCGTGGAGAGGGTGGCTGAACCCGACGACGGACCGAAGACCCGCGGAGCCAGCAAACGGCGCACCGCCGACACCGGAGGCAACGCCACAAAGAAGCCGAAATTGTGAGATTTGAGACTTTTTCAATTGGATCATGCCAAATTTTGGCCTTCTATTGACTCTTCGAATAACCCCGCTACTCATTCCAATGAGAGCATAGGGTCGCAGTCGTTGAGCGGTTTAACTAGCTTTTTAGGAAAAATGTTACTTCTAGGGCTGCCGACTACTCCGTGGCCAAATTCGCGGGTCTCGAGAACCCCGTGGACATACCCTTCAACAAGGAAGGATATCGTTATTTCTTGGTGGAGCGCGACCCACATGTTCCGGAAAAGTGAGTTTTTTGTAAACTGTTTGCTCTCTCAAACGCGATAAACTGCCACCCCTTGGTGAATTCTTAAGAATTTAGGTCATGCCTTGATATTTGGTCTCGCAACGAACCCCTTTTTTTGTGGGCGTTAACGTTTTTTTTTTTTTTTTTAGGAAGGATTTGGTATGGTGTAGTAGAAAATTTGGATGTTTACGAATTGAAGCACAGTCCTTTAATAACTGGACTCGCGTACATGAAGGTTTGTGTGCTTTGTGTCACATTTTCTACTGGTTCAACGTACAAACTACGTACAAGCTTGTCTTGATTTCATAGCTAACAACAAAACTTACTTCACATAAAACAACATGTACAAGTGTAATAATCGCGCCCAAATATGAATCTCACATTCAGACAAAAATCAACATTTTAAGCAAAGTGAAATCCTACACCACCATTTTGCTCAGCTTTATGAGCGTGATGGAAAAATTTTTATGGAAATTTGAGCCGATCTTGCAAAGAAAACATTGTACAAGGTCACTTGGTTCAAATACGAATTACAGTGACTACAAGCGACAAGAAAATGCCTAACAACGTGGAAACATTGACTCTGTGTGGCAAAACCGTGCGATGTGGTTTTGGTCAACCGTACCCAAGCAATGCAAAACCAGCAACAAGCCAATAACTGCAGCATGCACAAGCAAAAACAACCAAAACAGACACAAATTACACACCGCTACCACGGTTTATTCTTTAATGATCACAATGACGCTTTTCATTGGTTGAAGGTTGAAGTTGAAGTCGGATAGACTAGCAGATCAGGTCTGTTGGGAGAGCCTAAAGTGGAGCTCTTGTTTTCAAAGAACTGTTGCTTTCCACCTCACCGAGGTGGCATCTTCGTCGTGCGCCGGCGGGTTCCCGTCTTCTTCCTCCTATTATCCACCAACTCCTTCGACGTGGGGGGACACCTCGTCCTCTCCGCCCTGTCCGTGCTCCTGTCGTTGCTCTTGTCGTCCTTCGACTTCTCCTTCCTCGGCTTGTCTTTGCTCCTCTCCTCCTTTTTCTCCTCTTTCACCTCCTTGACCTTCTTCACTTCTTCCTTCTCCTTGGCCTTTTCCTTCTCTTTCTCCTTTGGTCCCTTTTCTTCCTTCGCCTTCTCCTTCACCTTCTCTTCCTTGACCTTCTCCTCCTTCACCACCTTTTCTTCCTTCACCGGTTTCTTAGGCTCCTCTTTCTTGACTTCTTCTTTGGTCCTGGCAAACTCAATGGATCCCCTGGTGGGAATTGTCTCCTTGCTCAACTCCTTCGGTGTCTCAATCGGCGGGGCCTCTCCTTCCACTGGATCGTCTTCTCCAGCATCGATCGTGTCGTCCTGAAAAATTAAAAGTTTAGTTAAGTTGGTGCGGGGTTACGGCATGCCTGGGGCACGTTTTGCGAGATATACGGATAGTATTTTTAAACTCATTTTTGGCCTCCCTTGCATACAATGAACAAGCTACCTGTGGGGCCCGTTTTACGCCCCCCCCCCCGCATCAAACATGCGACGTGTAGCGCAAGTCCCCCAAATGATAAATTCAGCTGAGCGTGACCCCTCCCCCCTCCCCCAAATGAAAACGGGGGTGCATGTTTTTCTATGGTCCCCTGTGAAAAAGGGGTTCCTGAATTTTTTGTGGACCCCGACGTTGTAGAACCTTACTTTTCGAGCTCCCATCCGTACCGCAATCCAGTTTTTTTCGATGAGAACGACCTAGTTGACATTGGGGGCCCAAAAGTACGTAACTGTGGGACCTTTGATCCGGATTTGACAAAATCAGCTTCTAACCACCCCTTTAATAAGTGAATTTTAGGAGCGTATGCACCCTAAAACATAGCTGGACGGGCAGGGCAGTGTTTGGGGGCTCGATGCGTAGGCCCCCAGATGGTGCATCGCTGGAAATGTAAGCCCCCTCTAGTTTTTTGTTGCCATTTTCAACCAAATGCCGAATTACGTGTGTACCCCAACTCCCGAGGTGTGGTTCCTAGTGCGGCTTTGTTGTAGGCCATTCAGTTGTACCAACATTTGTCAAAATCACAAACTTACCAATGTGAGTTGTCCTCGGTTGACTCCCGGAATGGCGTTGAGTGTCATCTGATGTCCCGGCGGAGGCCTGTACACACTCGTCAGCTCGTGCATCTTCTCCACAATCATCTTCATGTCCGGTCGTTTCTCCGGTTCCACCGTCCTGAAACAACAATCTTTCCTTTCCTACGCTTACCCTCGTACCAAATCTGCTTCACGTACTCGTGAACCTCGGCCGGTGCCTTTTCGGGAAACGGAGGCATCCTTCCCTTGCGAATGTGTGTGGCTACCCTCTTCGCCGGATCATCAGGCCACGGCTTGTCTCCATTGTTGAAGATTTCGTAGAGGAGCACGCCGTAGCTCCAGACATCCGACTTGCAGCTGAACTGCATCGGTCTCCTCAGCGACTCGGGGGCCATCCATCTAACAGGGATCTGCGGCCCCTTGCCCGGTTCCATTTTGCCGTCGTCTTCTCCCACATTGTGCTTCTCTTTCTCGTCAGCCACCAGTTGAGACAGGCCAAAGTCAGCGATCTTGATGCGGCCTAGAATGACAGAAGCGTTGATTTTCTCCATTTTTATCAATACCGGCTTCTGAAATGAGGCAGTTCCTGGCCGCCAGGTCTCGATGAACACAGTTCTTCGAGTGCAGGTAGCGCATCCCACCGGCTGCCTGAAGTGAGGTTTCTTGAGGGATTTGTTGGTGAATCTCACCTCCCAGGCGTAGATCAACCTCTCACATGCCTCAATCTTGTCTCCTTGGGTTCGAAGGTGTTTCTCGAGGTTTCCTCCCGGGCAGTACTCCATCACAATCATCACCGGCGGGTGGTCACAAGCCACTCCGTACAACTAAAGAGGGTTTTGTATTAGTTGTACAGATAGCTTGTCACAGATAAAGGCGCCTCATATGCGCTATTTAGTAGTCCTTCGCTGTTTTGGCTTACCTGAATCACATTTTTGTGGACGTAGTAGCTCATCAGTTGCGCCTCGCTGAGCATGGAATCCCTCGCATCGGTGCTTTCCTGTCCCGTGCCTTCTGCAGAACTCCCCGCGTGCCATATCTTCACAGCCACCACCAACTTCTCCTTCTCCTCGTCGTCTTTGGTGTACATACCCTTGTATACGTGGCAGAGGTTCCCACTGCCAAGCAGGTCCACGGTGCGGTCGAAGCGGACCTTGTCGTGTTTGCTGTGCCACTTCGGGCGAGAGATCGGCTTCTTCAGACATATCTTCCCGGGAACTTTGTGCAGGCGGTAGTGTTCCACCAACTCGACGATGGTTTGGAAGCGAGGAGCTGTGATTTTCTTGAGCACACCGAGCTGCCACTGCCGGTTACGGAGTCTAAAGAGAGATCAGTTGGGATTCAGAAGATGCAGCCGTACTTCAGAGTGAGGTGGTTCACTTTCTGCGGCGAAACGCGGACCGAAATGACGATGAAGGGCTTGTTCCCGCTGTCGGTGGTTCTGACGAGGAAGTCTCCAAGCTCTCTCAGCAGCTGGCTGAATAGAGATTCGGGTGGTTCTGTTCTTTGAGAGGAGCTTACTTGACATCTTTGTGAGGTCGGTAGCCGTGGTACCACTCCTGCTGCTCCAAATCCCGCGACTTCGTCTTCTGCTTCGTTTCGTGATCATCAGCCATCGACCGTCTCGCAGGTAGCTGAGCCGGAGAATGAGGGGTCACGGTCTGACCCTGTCCACGCGGTGCTACGGAACGTAACTTAGCGTACGGTAGCGGTCACGTTGCTTCGAAGGCGTGAAATGGAGCGAAAAATCATCTTGGACAGAGTAGGTGATTGTTCCATACCTCTGGAGCGTATATCCAGGTTTCCCAAGATTAATGGCGATAAACACGCATAGACAAACATCGACCGTGACTTTCGGTTGAGGGGGGTCGCGCTGAGCCGAATTTCTTACTTGGGGGACTCGCGCCACGCGCTGCAGGCTTATTGTGGGGGTCGCGCAAAACGAATACTACGGGTAGCTTGTTCATGTACACTACCAATATCCGGTTGTCATACCTCGGGAGAGTATAGTCAGTTTTCCTGAGGTTACGGGGGGTAGAGGCCCCAAAAACGCAGAAGTTAAGGGGGGTTAGCCACTATTATTGCGAAATTCAGCTTGGAAGACCAAAAGTTAAGGGGGGCTACCCCAGTTTTGGTCCCATAAGTTACGGGTGGGTCCGTCAATTGTCACAGTCTCCCGAGGTATGCCGGTTGTTAAGGATGGTTAGAGGCAAGATCCGGGACAACTTTCTACGGCCGAGTTCCGGAGTTTCACGCCGAGACTAATGGCAACGGGCCGGCCCGGGAGTGCCCCAGACTGGGGCCCCCAGTGTCGCCAGACTTTGTCGGTACCCTTAAAATTCAGGATTTTCCCTAGACTCTTTCACACCGCGTCAGGTGTTATCGCTCGGCGTGCGCCGTGGTTTATAAATATTCTTAAACAATTATTCACCCTCTCCCCCTCCAGTTTGAAAATAAACATTTTTGTTGCAGAGCCTGGGGTGAGGAGGACGACTCGGCCGCCCGCGCCATACCCTCCCACATGTACCGAATCGTCACTCCGACCTACGTCACCCTGTCGCCAAATGACCGTGCCTATCAGGTATTTTCAAACTATTTCTTCACTTCTTTTGTGCATTTTTTAAAATCATATTTATAAAACATTTTCAGCTCCGCGTGAGCGATGACCAACTCACTGTCACCGGTTTCGAGGGCTACTGTGTGGCCAGAGCCACCCACTCCGTCGCCAAGGGAACCTGGTACTACGAGGTTAATTTCCAAAAACAACCCGCGGAATCGCACATTCGCATTGGATGGAGTCGGGGACAAGGTACTTTTTGTTAATTTTTAAAGGTATATTTTGTATTTTTAGCCCCCGTGCAGGCCTGCGTCGGCTACAACAAGTTCTCCTACGCTTGGCGCTCTCTCAAGGGAACGAAATTCCACGACGCCAAGGGAAAAACCTACGCCATGCCCGGGTTTAAGGCAAGATTTTGCTTTTTCGCCTGAAACTGGGGGTTTAGGAAGGAGATGTCCTTGGATTGTTGATCCACTTGCCCCACAACCCCGACAAGCCGTCGGTTTCGTCGAAGGAGTACCTGCCTCATGCGAGAAAGGTTGGATTTTCCAAGTTACGGAATTGATTTGGGAAATTTAGGAGAACCACCTGATCAACTTCAAGCACAATTACTTTTACGAGGTGATTGACGATGTTCCGGCCGCTTTGAAGCAGATGAAGGAGCTGCCGGGCAGTAAGGTTAGTTAGAGAGAGAGAGTGTGTGTGTTTACACAATTGACGAGACGGAAAGAAAACGATCAGATAAAGTCGATTTTCAGATGGAATTCTTCCTGAACGGAAAGTCTTGCGGCGTCGCTTACGAAGACCTCTACCATGGCTTCTATTACCCCGCTGTGTCTCTCTTTGGCCGTAAGTTTTGTTCTGTGTTCTCGTCAAAACTACTTCAACAAGTGGTCATTTTAACCGAACGCTTGGTTTTTACGTATCCTCTGTGAGGGCACTTTCCTTTCTGGATGTTTTCGGATCCGATACGCAATACGACGTGGCAGAGAAAATGTTGTCACCAAAAATGTTCTATATGCGGGCCGCGCAAGCTTTACCCCATTACCCGTTTCCAAATCGTGATTATACCGCGAAATTTTATATTCAGGCTTCTTCCAGTTTAATTGGTTACACGCTGCGGTATATCATTTTCAAATGACCAGTTGTGTTGAGGCCCCGTTTCCCACAGTTTCGGGAGACCTTGGCAATCATAGGTGCAGGTACATACCCGGACTTGTAAATGAATAAAAAAAAATCAGATGGGAAATCATCAAAAAAAATATTTAGCTGGGAAATTATTTTTTTTATTAAAAAATATTTTTATAATTTAAAGGTGTTTTTGTTATTTTAGTGAAGTAAAAGTGATTGGAGAGGAAAATTTGAAGGTGCCGTCAAGGCGGGAGTGTGTGGTCGTAATTGCGTATTTGATTTTTGCTACAGTTTAAGCCCCTGTTTCAGTAGTGTTTATGTAAAACCCTGATTATCTTTGGAAACTGTAATTACAGTTCTTCTGTTTTCTATATCAGTCGATCCGGAATAGCCGTCCTGCAAGTAGAACCAGTTTTAAATCAGAGAGCTGGAGTACATGGAAGGGTTTTATGGGAAAAACAGGTTTTACTTGTAAATGTGGGCGTTTCTCCGTACTGGTACATGCTCCCTGATTTAAAATGTGCCTGTGTTTACAGGAATGGCTTTAAAAAATTTAATAAAAATATTCCAAAAAATTAGGTTGCCTGGAATATAAAATAAATCACGTTTTAAAAGTCGTATATTACGAAAAATTTGAATTCTCGACAGGTTGATGGCATCGCTGCGGGACCAATTTTAGCAGTCCTTTAAAAAAGAAGACCCGAAGTCATTTAAACGTGTTTCACGTTCAAATGACTCCGGTTCTTTTTCGCCTTTACTTTCCGTTTTTCTAATTCTTTTCGCATATTTTTGTTTTAAAAATAATTTCTAGATAAATATTGTATTTCTAATAAAATGCACCGTAAAAAACGTGGAAATGGTCACGAAAGTGGAAAAGTTTATTGCTTTTTTTTCTTTATTTACATTTGCTATCATGTTTTTCATTTGGTGTTACTTCTTTGGAATTATATACTTATTTTAAAAAGGGATTTTAATTAAAACTGCGTCGAATGAGCTCGCTTTATCAGGGAAAATTCTGGAGTCAGCCAGTTGGCACTAAAATTGTTTGTTTGCAAAAAAACGACGGCTCACTTTCAAATTTGCGTGGTCGGCATTATACCTAGGGCCAAATTTTAGTTGGCGCAGTTAAGATATCAACCCGTGAGCGATGTAAAAAATCAGGTGGGAATTTCTTTACAAACTTGGACGTCCCATGCACCTATGTTGGCAATTGACGGACCCACCCTTAACTTTTGTGGTCCAAATGTGGTTTCCCCTCCTTAATTAACTCTGGGTCTTCCGAGCTAGATTTCACAAAAATAATGCCTAACCCCCCTTAAGTTTTACGTTTTTGGTGCCTCTACCCCATCCAGTGCGCACCCTCTTTTGTTATTTTTCTTGCACTTCGTGGATGGTCTACCGCATGCCAACTGAGTGTTAACGGGGTTCTCACGGGCCGGGCCGGCCCAGCTGGAAAATTTTGGTCGGCCTGGCCCTTTATCCCGTTTTCCTTGGACCAACTAGTCAGATTGCCACCCACACGACCAGGGTTCGATCCCGGTCGGTGACATTCTTTTTTGTACGACTAATATTGACTTACCAGGAGGGTACGCGCGCCAACGGCGCGCACCCTCCTGGTGTGCGGCCTGCGGCCGCACCGACACGCGGCCTTCGGCCGCTTAATTAGGCGGCCTGCGGCCGCAGATTCATGGCCTACGGCCATTCATTACCCGTCCTTCGGCCGTGAAGCACGTAAAACTCGGCCTACGGCCGACCTCACCCTCCTCTCGGGAGGAAATGAACGGGTGAACTTCCGCTGATCCACTACACACACACACAGACACACACGGTAGCGTTTTATTATAAGGGATATGTTAGTAAAAAAACATTATTAAGTAATTTAAAACAGTTTAAAAAATAATTGTACCGATTTACACAAAATTTATAATTTACTTTTTCATAACCGGGCCCGACCGGGCCGTCCCAAAAAAACCCTCAGGGTCCAACCGAACGCTTGGGCCATGAAAGCTTTGCCCCTCTTTTTCCGTTTCCAAACCGTGGGTATACTGTGAAATGATGTATTCAGGCTTCCTTCAGTTGAATTGGGTACACGGGACACCCTAGCAATTGAAGGACCCATCCTTAAGTTTTGGGGCCCAAATGTGCCTCCCTCTTAACACTATGTCTTCCGAGCTAGATTTTACAAAAATAATGCCTAACCCCCTTAACTTTTGCGTTTGCGCTATATCCAATGCGCACCCTCTTTTGTTATATTGCGTGCACTTTGTGAATGGTCTACAGTATGCCAACCGAGTGTCAATAGGCCCAAAGTGATGGCATTCCCCCTCCAAACCCCAGTTATGGTACACAGTGAATTTTCTGTATCGCGGTAAAGCAGCTTCGGTCGATTGGGCTGCGTACCTAGGCACCTCGGAACATTGCACAAAAAAGATTTAGGACTATGTTCAGAATCAGTTTTGACAACAATAATTTCCTTTTTTCAGCCGCCACCTGTCGTGTCAACTTTGGCCCTCATCTGAAGTACCTTCCCAAGGGCGCCAGTCCGATGTGCCAGCGTCCGGCCGAGGTGCACGTGGAGCAGTCGCTGAGCGACGTGCTGCATCTGGTGGAAAATGGCCAAATCTACGATCCCTGATTAACACAACCCCCAAAATGATCTTGTTTTATACGAGTACGTTTAATCTATTCTCTTTTAACAGCAGCTAACTTTATGCCGTTTAATTACTATAATAAACATCCTTACAATAATTTTCCTTGCATTTTCTGTGCCATCAGACGGTACTTTTTAGTCTTGAAGTGGCTTGGAGTGAATCAGATGGCTAGTTTTCTGAAGGCTGCGGCTAGGAAGATGAAGATCCTCCCGGTTAGAGCCCTCGAGGACAACTACATGTACCTTGTGGTCAACGAGGCGAACAAGAAGGCGTTCGCAGTGGACCCGGTGGAGCCGGAGCGCATCCGAGACCTCGCGAAGGAACTCAATGTGGGTTTTTGAAACCAGTCGAACCATTGAAGGCTGAATACAAAACTTATGCAACCATGGCAGCTCGGCTTTCAAATTTCCCCGGGCTGGCCCGATAATTCTTAACAAAAACCACGATTTTCCTTGGGTCGGCCCGAAAATCCAAATTAGGACGCAATGTGTTTGTAATTTGTTATAATTTCTAATTACAAACCCTTTTTTGTCTAGAGGGTGTCGGCTGTCTCAAACATCAATCAATATCCCCAAAAACCTTCTGTTTTACACAAAACTCAAGCGATATCACATTATTTGTCAAAATCATACCAAATCGGGATGAAGTACAATCAAGCTGCACACTTATGACCCACGCCTGATTGCGCACCCCTTTGCAACAAATTCAATACAAATGTGGGTGCTCTGCCGTATTTCGTACCAGCCATGCGTCAATAGGATGCGAAATGACGTAATTACGACCGTGAGTACGCGATTTTTCAGTGCTTATCGTGGCGGGACCCTTGGCCCATATTCTGGAAACGGAGTCTTGGGTCAATAGGAACAAAAATGACGTAAACCAAAGGTAAAGCAAAATATATCACAAGGCTTCTCGTCAGAAACTACTATGCCACTCGATTATACTCGTCGCCCAGCGAGCTTTCCTAGCCGGCAGCGGGAAACAAGCGGCTTTTTGTCTGCGTCTCCGCGACTTGCACACTATTTCGCGCGTTAGATGTGCAGGTCATCGAAACTTTAGGAAAGGTCCGTGGGCGAGGAGTATAGGTCTGTAAGTTGAGCCAGAGAATCCTCAATAGATGAATTCCTGATACGAAGGTTCTAGAGTTTGTCTGTGGACATTAAGAAGCGCATAATGGACCGCCAAATTTAGTTTTTTTTCGTTTTGTGACTCAATTTTTTTTCCAGATCTGTGCACAAAGTTTTTTTAAAACTCGTTTTTTTCTTTATTTTTTTTCCAGATCTGTGCACAATGTTTAAATGAACGTTTTAAAACGGGCGTGTAGAGTTTATGTGCCCGTTGTGTGAGATTTTTGTAATTCTAACACGCTGTTTTAACATACAAATTTTGTTCTTGAAATACTGCTTGAAAATTCAAAATTCACTTACACACGGCGGATAAAATGACAGCGAGCTGGCCTGGAAGAATTGACTGATTAAATGGAGTGCTAACAGATTTTCAACAGAAATGTCTTTAAAAATGTTGAAGTTTAGGTGTCGATCGTTGCTTCCCTGGTCACCCACCACCACTGGGATCATGCCGGAGGAATGCCCCGCTTCCGAGAATTGTACGAGACACCGGCGATTCACGGAGGAGACGAGAGGATTGAGAAGATGACTCATCACGTGAAGCACGGAGAGGAGGTGGATGTGGGAGGGATGAAGGTGAGGATCTCTTTCACTCTCCCTAACCTCAATCTTTCCAGGTGAAATGCCTCTCCACTCCCTGCCACACAAAGGGCCACATCTGCTACTTCGTCACCATGGAAGGCTTCACCCCGGCCGTTTTCACAGGAGACACTCTTTTCATCGCCGGCTGCGGGAAATTCTTCGAAGGTTTGTAGTTTGAACCCTCTTTTCCATTATCGATTGATTTCAGGAACGGCGGATCAGATGCAGATCAATTTGAACCAGACGCTGGCAGCTCTTCCCGACGAGACCCAGGTCTTCTGCGGCCACGAGTACACGGCTTCCAATCTGAAGTTCGCCCGCCACATTGAGCCTGGAAATAAGGTAGGGAAGAAATGAAAAAAATTATGATTGCCATACAATTTTATGCCAAACTAGCAGGTTTCGCACGGTTTTCTACAGATACACATATTTGCTGCATAGTTTGCACAAATGATGCCGATTTCTTCACAGTTTCCTACCAAAAACTCCAATTTTCGCACGGTTTTTGCATAAAAACTGCTAATGGCCGCATGATTTTATGCCAGAATATCATGTGGCAAAGTTGTTTTAAACTCGATTCTCTATTCAAAATCAGGGAAAATCACGAATGTCAAAACCGTATTCCGTACAGCCTCAGTAAACCGTGGTTTCAAAGTTTATGCACACCCTTCTTTAAAAAATACTGTAATTCGGCCCTACTGACACTTCATGCCATTAGCTTCAATTGCCACGAAATAAGGTAATCCACCCACGAAGTATGATTTTTTACTAGGGGGTTGGGGCGTACTGGTTATATCACAGTAATCCATAAACTTGTAGCACCCCTATTGACATACTTTTGAACTGTAAAATCGATTGATTTTTTAATATGGAGAATTGGTCAATTTCGGGGTGTTGATCAATATTTTTGGATCCAATCACCCCTATTGGCATAAAAAATGTTGTATAGCTGTCGCCAAACGAGCATCGTCTGTTAAAAACCGCTTTTTGTCGGCGTCTCCGCTTCTCGCACACTATTCCCGCCTGAATATCGCACGACCGCTGGATTAAAGCCGTTTTTGGCAGGGTGCTCGTTTGGCGAAAGCTATAGTTACAACCAAGCATGGCAACGGCCCGCTCCAAAATTTTCACGGCCCGGCGCGACTCAACCAAAAATTTATGCCTTTTTTCATTGTAAACATTAAAAAAACGAAAAAAAAAATTTTCGGGCCGGCCCGCTTTTCATATTTTCTCGGCCCGGGCCGGCCCCAAATTTTGCCATGCTTGCTTACAACCGTGACCCGTTCCTGATCAGCCTTCATATAATCCTCACCAAATCTACATCGTCCAATTTGGCTGCGTACACGGACTGAGTATCCTATATTGCACGCTTTTCTCTAGGAACAACATCAAAACATTGGCACGTTGTTCCGAAGCAGTTTTGGTACGAACTATAATTACGTCATTTTGGGCCCTATTGACTCTGTGGTACGAAATATGGGTGGACAGTCACAAAGTATGGAATTTATTATTTCAGGGGTTGCGTAGTGAATATAAAGCAAACTTTTTGCCATTGGTTGGCGCAACTTGTCCGTGTACCGGTGCGACATGCATTAAAATACGCATTGTTTGTGTGATTTATTAATTTGCGTATTTGTAATTGCAATTGTTTGCAAAAAATATATTTTTTTCTGCATTTCATTATTTTTTGCATTTTAAGTGCGTACGTAATAATTGTTCCATTTATTAATTTGCGTACTTTCAATTGTTTTTTTGACATTTATTTTTTTCATTTATTTAAAATTCAGTTATGTTTAGTTAAAATTTAGTTAGTTTATTTAAAATTTTGTCTACCACCGCTCGTTCTGGTGACTTTCTGGGTTTTGATGTGTACAAACGTGATAACGGATATAAACTGGGCATTAATCGATCAATTTTTAAGCTAAAAGGGTCTCTTTACCGTATCAAATAATGGTTATTTATCCCATTCATGATTTCGGCTGTAATAAGGGTAAAATTACCCTTGTTTCACATATTTTCCCCCATTTCTACCTCGCCAAACCGTTCTGATGTAGCTTGCAACGACTAATTCATACTCTGCGTACGACCGTAATGTTTCTGCTGTCTCTATTTGTTCCCGGACCATTTCCAAGAGCAGACGAGGAGTCCTTACTCTCTGGAATCCCATCCAAGTCTTTCCGTCAGTGACTGGCTTCAGCGTTCAGTCTCTACGTAGAGCTGACAGAGAGGTTAAGCAGGAGCACTCCTCCGGTCTAATCGTCGCTGTTGGTTTCGTCGGAAGCTTCCAAGAAACGCGGACCCGTTGAAAGACCCTTATCTTTCTGCAATCCGTCCCTTCAGCTCTCGAGTTTACTCTGTATTCTACACCGATTGCACGATTTGGTGGCCCCTGGACAAATCCTGCTGCGAAAACTGATTCGTGGACATTTAAATTGGTGGCGGGAATTCAAGAAAAGCAGGCACGCGTGTCCCGAAAGAGCATCTGAAGCAAACGGCTAAAGTGTTTGAGTGATGTTTCCCAATTCCCAGTCATGGTGAAGAACATAGTGAAGAAGTTACTGGGAGGGTTCAGATGTAGTAAACGGTTTGGCAAGGGCAGGTGTGTTCAACGACGTCGTCGCGAAGATGAGGACGGACAAACAAGAGAGAAACGGCGAAACTGCAGCTATTCTAAGCTTGATAAGCGTGAAAGGCTTCACATACCCAGCAAAAAAACAATTTTACGGAAACTTTTGGCTTAAAACTGATCTAAAAAGGCCCAGTTTATATCCGTTAACACGTTTGTACTCCTCAAAACCCAGGAAATAACCAGAAGGTGGTGGGGGAAATTTTTAAAAAAACTGAATTTTAAATAAATGGAAAAAAATAAATGTCAAAAAAAAACAATTGAAAGTACGCAATTTAATAAATGACACAATTATTACGTACGTACTTTAAATAATGAAATGCAAAAAAAAATTTTTGTTGCAAACAGTTGCAATTACAAATACGCAAATTAATAAATCACACAAACAATGCGTACCTTTTTTTTAAATATTGAGGATTTTTTAAATATTGAGGATGTCGCGGCATTACACGGACAGCAACTGACAACAATTATTGTTAATATTGTTAATATTTGACTGTACTTTGGCTATAATTACCGGTATTTTACAAATTGTACTTTTTCAGGCGGTGGCTGACAAACTGGCGTGGGCTCTGCAGTGCAAGACGGCCAATCAGCCGACGGTTCCCTCTACAATCGGCGAGGAGAAGGAGATCAACCCGTTCATGAGGGTCACTTCGGCCGAGATTCAGAAAACCGTCTCCGCCACGGACCCAGTCGAAGTGATGAAGCGACTCCGCGAAGCCAAGAACAACTTCCGCTAGAGAGCTCACGGGCCGGCCCGGAGCATGCTTAGAGATTGTACCATTCCCTCATTTAATCACGTGCAATCATGTAGAATACGGTTAATGAATGCCTATTGGGTTACTGTATTTGTGTAGCTACTGTCAGTTTTTGTCTTAATTACTTTAATATAGTTGTGGCTAATTAGTTTTTGTTTAGGATGGCGAACCAGTCGTCTGAGGATCTGACCATCGCCCAGGGAGCGGTTCTAGTCAAGTCGTGTGAGGTGAGAAAATCGCGCAGTAATTGCATTTTTGACGGGAAGCCGTGCGACATTCCGCATGTTTTGTTGAAAACCATGCATAAATCGGCAGTTTTGGAAGAAAACCGTGTAGCACGCGGCATTTTGGAGAAAATCATGCGGCCATCGGCATTTTTGTGATAAAATCATGTAGAAATCACAATCAATTTGGGGGAAAATCGTGCGTCAATCGGCAAATTCGGTAGAAAACCATCCTAATCTGCGTATTTTGGGAGAAAACTGTCATTATTTGTGGAAAACCGTGCGGCAAAGGGCGTTGTGAAAGAAACCCGTGTGACAATTTGCAATTTTGTTAGAAAACCATTTTGTTTGTATGTTTGCAATAGGCTTTTTGTGGGGAATCGTGTGGCAATCGGCAAAATAACCGTTTTGTGGAAGAAAAAACCCCGAAGTTGATAGTTGTACAATAAAATCCCGCATTTCAGGTGCCGAGTGGTGCTCTCCCGATCCGTGGCTACGACTTCAACCAGGGCGTCGATTTCTCAGCCCTCATGCGCTCCTACATGACCACCGGATTCCAAGCGTCTCACTTGGCCAAGGCCATCCACGTGAGTTCCCCCTATGTCTTCTGAAGCTCTTCTTATCATTCCAGCAAGTGAACATGATGTTGGACGAGAGGGAGAAGCCACTGCCTGAAGATGGCGACATTGCCGCCGTTTTCCCCTACCCGGAGGGACGGCGGAAGACAGCCTGCACCATTTTCCTAGGCTACACATCTAATCTAGTCAGCAGTGGCTTGAGAGAGGTTTGTTTGATTTTTTTTTTATTTAAAGGACTGTCGCAATGAATGTCTTCGCCGTCGCAATTACAAGTGTTTGTCTAGTTTTGTTAAAGAAGGGGGTCCGGCGCAATTTTTTTTTTAAAGATGGGGTCCGCCGCAAACTTCTTCGGTCGATTTGATTGCTTAGATTGCCTGTGTATCCTATATAACTGACGAAATTCCCAGAACAACACCGAAAAATTTGCACGATGGGGCGAAGTTGTTTTGGCAGTAACTTTTCTCATAATAAATTTGTAGGCGTGGCCATTTTTTCAATCGGGATTAGTCCTTTACAACAGATACAGATTTAGTGCGTTAAAAATGATTGTGGCTATTTCAGTCAATGATATTGATTAACGTTGTTTCTTTGGCCCCTCTTCCGTGAAAACGCTTGTGTGGTTTCAGTATGTTATTTGCCGTGGTATAGAAAATTGTCAGTCCATAAATACAGAATGGAAAAATACAATACAGAATACAGAATGGAAAACAAGCACACAATCAAGCAAACACCCCCAACCCCAATAAAAAGAGTACAAAACCAAGACTGGTTTATTGGCGGTGTCAGTAGGGTAGCCATTGGCAGTCCCTTCTCCTAGTAGTGTTAGTGGTGCCTAGTCTTCTTGGTATGATCGCCACTCTTCATCGCGAGGGTGGAGAAGTCAGGACGCTCCACGCCGAACATCACTTGGAGCTTCCTGGAGACTTCGGCCATGGAGATGCGATCATTGCAGCCCTGGGCCCAGACGCGGTTGGTGATGAAATCGGCCACATGCTGGGGCACCAGCGGCTGGAAGGGCATCCGGTAATTGTTCTGCAGAACCTCGCGGGCGACCTCGGGCACCATCATACCAGGGTACGGCTCCTGCCCATTGTGGTAGATCTCCCATGCCATGATGCCTGAAAAATGCGAGTTAGTGAAGGCAACAAGAGGTCAAACTGACCAAAAGCCCAAACATCCGTCTTCTGCGTGAACAGAGAGGACGTAAGGGTTTCCGGGGCGATCCATCGGATGGGGACGCGGGCGTGAGCCTCGTTCTGGTAGGTGGTACCCTCTCGCGAGAGACCGAAGTCCGCGATCTTGACGTTTCCGTCTCCGTAGAGACAGTTACGGGCGGCGATGTCCCTGAAAAAGAGGAATTAGATATGGAAGAGGCAGAGACAGACGAGGCAAAGAGAGATAGAATCCTCACCTGTGGAGCACGTTGTTGCTGTGGATGTATTCGATCCCCCAAGCTGCTTGCAGCACCATCTCGTTGAGCTTCTCGATGGGAAGTGTGTTCTTCTTGAGGTATGAGTCCAGGGCTCCGTTGTTAGCGAGCTCCATGATGACCATGAGGGGTTCGTTGCCAGCAGCGACTCCGTAGAAGCGGCAGACATTCGGGTGGTCGAACCTTCTCATCAGCCGAGCCTCGGACATGATCTCTTTGATCTGATCCTTGGTCAAGGCCTCGAGTTTGGCCAGCTTCACGGCGACGTCGACGGTCTTTCCGCGGTGACGACCACGGTGGATGACGAGTTTCCCGAGTGAAACCTCTCCGAAGGCTCCCTCTCCCAGCTTCTTGGTCAGAGTCACGTCTTCGTGATTGTGCTCCCAATCCTGTCTCGGCACGGGGTGCCGGATGACAGCATCAGGACCCTTCACGAGAGACTCCTTGGTCTTGAGGTGATGGTTGACAAGAGCCGAGACCGACGGAAACGCCATCTTCTCGATCATGAACTTGGTATTGTCCTTCCTGAGCAAGATGTAGTGCTTGATCTGAAAGAGTCAGAGTTAGAAGGGCACGGTGAGAGCAACTCACGCCATCCTCCATGGCCTTCTCGTTGAACATCATCGAGAGCACCAGCGAACGGGCTTGGCCAGCCTTGGGTTCGGTCATCCTGACGACGAAGTCGCCGTTCTTGATAAGCAACATTTTGATGTCTTCACGGGGAAGAAGGCCGTGGTACCACTCCTCGCCGGCCAGTTGCTTGTCCACGAGCGTCGAGTTGGGAGCAGCCATCACGAGAAGAGGAGCACCAGAAGAGGAAGACGAAAGAATGAGGAAATGAGCTCAGGGGCCGGTATTTATAGCCGACCCACGTAACGGACGGACTGAACGGCTCGCAGCGATTGGCTGGATCACGGATCGAACATTCTAGAAGTCATTAACATACTTATGCTAATGGGGTTGGCCCCGTGACATAGGGGATATGCAAATTTCGCCATTTTTGCCGCTAATTCTGTCGTCGGACGTCGTTTTCTTCAAAGTTTACAGAATCACCGAGGGTACAGTCCTTTAAAACCGATTGTTTTGGTTATTTCAGGCCTTTCAGCCCATATTCTGCAGCCCATACGATAATATTCTACTTGCAATACGTAAAACGCTTTTAAATCGATGATATTCTGTTGATAGTCCTTTAAAACCGATTGTTTGGTTATTCCACGGACGCCTTTAAGCACGATATGCTTTAAAAACAATTGTTTGGGTTATTTCTGTCCTTTAATCACGATATGCTGGTGGTTATGCTTTAAAATCAATTTTTGCCGATTTCAGGCCTTCAAAATCGATAATATTTCATTCGAAGTAATGTAAAATCAATTTTTTGGTGATGGCAGTCCTTTAAAATCCATGATATTGTGGTGATAGTCCTTTGAAATCGATTAACTTCACGTGGCAGTCCTTTAAATATCATTTTCTGCCGATTTCAGTCATTTAAAATCGATAATATTCAGGTGACAGCCCTTTAAAACCAATTGTTTGGGTTATTTCAGTCTTTTAGGCACGATATTCTGGTGGTTATGCTTTGAAATCGATTGTTCGCCGATTTCAGTCTTTGAAATCGATAATATTCTATTTTCAGCACTTTAAAACCCATTTGTTCTGGTGGCTGTCCTTTAAAATCGATAATATTCGTTTTGCTTTACTTTAAACCCTTTAAAATCGATGATTTTCTGGTGATCGTCCTTTAAAATTGATTACCTGCGGCTGAAAGTCCTTTAAATCTCATTTTCTGCCCATTTCAGTCGTTTAGAATCGAAATATTCTGATGAAAATCCTTTAATTTCGATTCTTTTCTATTACAGTCCTTTAAAACCGATTGTTTTGGTTATTTCAGTCCTTTTAGCCCATATTCTGGTGATTATGATGATTTTGCCGGTTTCAGGCCTTTGAAATCGATAATATTCTATTTTCACCACTTTAAAACCCATTTTTTTAACGATGACAGTCCTTAAAATCGATATAACTCTAGTTACAGGCCTTTAAAACCTTAAATCTCATTTAGTTTCTTTACCTATTTTTGTCCTTTAAAATTGATAATTTTCCATTTGCAGTACTTTAAAATCGATAGTGTTATGGTATTAGTCCTTTAAAATCGATTAAACACAGCTGACAGTCCTTTAAATCTCATTTCCTGCTAATTTCAGTTCTTAAAATTCGATAATATTCCGTGCTCAGCGATTTCTGCGGTGAGTCCCGCGCGGGAAAATCGGGGTGTCGCGGCGGACAACATCGCGGGTTTCGGATTTTGTCACGCGGGACTCCCGCAGTTCCCTGCCGCGACACCCCGATCTTCCCCCGCGGGACTCCCGCTGACTTGGCCGTGGAGCGCGAATACTCCACTCTTTGAAAATTTTGCCCGGGGGTACCACGCTTTGTCAGTATTCATTAATATGACCGTGTTACACTAATACACTAATGTTTATTACTAGCACAACTTAAAATATACAACACAAGTTACAAACCACAGGGAAATATAGGGTTACTGCTCCCAAGTTCACAATAACAAATACAACACAAAAAATACGTCTACCTACAACATTAAATAAGGAAATATCACATTTCTTCGGCTCCTTGGCGATCTGGTCATACCCTAAATTGGGGTAAGGATCTGCGGGGGGGTGCGCCGGGGAAAATCGGGACCCTGAGTCAGGAGAGGGGTTTTCGGGGGGGGGGGGGGGGGGCGCAGGGGGGGCAAAAATTGTGTCCTCGAAAACGCGTAAAAACGGGGGGTTCCGCCGGCCCACCGGACCCGCCAAAAAATCCGGGGGGCTCCGCCCGGACCCAGCCGCACCCACCAATTTAGGGTATGGATCTGGTCCAGCAGTGCTGTCGTGTAGACTTCATTGTTCCTGATCCCCTCTTCTCCACGACCGTCAAGCTAAATGGAAGATATAACCGAATATTCATGTACTAGACTTAATGGCAGATATGTAAGCAATTTGCTTATACGGCACCTACCTTTACCGCAAAAGGAGACACCTTACATATTTGCCAAAAAGTGGAGAGAAAAGAGATTTACAACGAAACACACAAACTATGAAGAATCACAAAAAAGCGATTAAACCAACCTGGTGTTTACTTAAAACAGGATTAAACAATAAGCATTACAAAAAGAAACAACAAAATAATAAAAAAGTCAAAGTCCATGGACTTTGCAGGGACGCTGTTGTTCGAATTTCCCGGTTCGTTTCGGGACCGTTTTGTGTGGGGGAGTTCCGCAGGACACCCTCGCGATTCCCCGCAGCCAGTTCCCCCGCGGAACTCCTTGTAAATATCGATTAGTTGCGGGGAGTCGTTGTGCGCGTCCCGCGCGACTCCTGACTTCCGCCGCGGGACACGCCGAGACGGCCAAAACCGCGCGGGACTCACCGCAGCAATCGCTGAGTGTTTGCTGGAAACAGTCCTTTAAAACCCATTTTCTGCTTATGACAGCTATTTGTATACGATGATATTCTGGTGTTAAACCTTTAAAATCAATTAGCTTTACGTGACAGTCCTTTAAAACCCGTTATCTTTACTGAATGTCCTTTGAATAGGTTCCCAAATCACTCTGGAAGTTGGGTGTGAAGGGCTCTTAGCTGAATCGAAGTTTCTGGAATCAATTAGAATGCGCATTCTAATCGCAAGTCGGCCAGCATGTTTTTTTGTGTCCTTTCCCTCCATAATATGCTAATCGTTGACAATTTTTGTGGCAAAATGATCACGGTGTCTCCATATAGTAGACTTTCGTATAATTGACTGCGGAAAAGCGCCAGAAGCGTCAAAATTGTTAGCTAACTCACAAGGGAATGGATTTTCATCAGTGTGGCCAAATAAACCGAGATATATCGCAAAATATGCCCTAGTACTTCAGTTTTAAGGAACTGTTTTCAAAATCTGCTTTCGACCCTTGGTTTTCGAGAAAACGCCATTTTTCTGTGGCCCACCCCACTGTCAAATTTGCTTCCTGAAAGAGACCGGCGCGCGGGTCAAATTAAAATGTGATTTGGTGGTGCACTGGTAGTGTGTCTGACTACTATGCATAAACTGTTTGGTTCGAATCTTTGCGGTTTTTATTATTTTTGCTTTTATATGAAAGAAAGCGAAAATGTTTTGACGAAGTTTTTCCGGTTGAATTGGTGGTACATTTTTCTTTTTATATCGTGTAAATATGAAAAACGCATGAATCATTTTAAATTCTATTTCTTAGAAATACTGCGTTAAAAATCATCATTGTAAAAACTTTTTTCTCTTTTTCAAATTCAAAAGCAAAAATAATAACATCGCAAAGATTCGAACCAAAAAGTTTATGCATAGTAGTCAGACACACTACCAGTGCACCACCAAATCACATTTTAATTTGACCTGCGCGCCGGTCTCTTTAGAGAAACAAATTTGACAGTGGGGTGGGCCACAAAAAATTGGCGTTTTCTCGAAAGCCAAGGGTAGAAAGCAGATTTTGAAAACAGTTCCTTAAAACTGAAGTACTGGGGCACATTTTGCGATATACCTCGGTTTATTTGGCCACACTGATGAAAATCCATTCCCTTGTCAGTTCTCGCCATATTTTGTTTCTATAAAGCGGCTACAGAGTGTATTTCCACGTTAACTTTGAAATTCCAGGTCCTGCGCTTCGTGGTGCAGCACAACCTGGTTGACTGCATCGTCACCAGTGCCGGCGGAATCGAAGAGGATCTGATCAAATGTCTGCGGCCTTCCTACCTCGGCGCTTTCAATATGGACGGAGAGAAACTTAGGTAAGGCCTTTTTCAATTCTAAAATAATGTTTTTGACAGTTTTTCTTTGTTTAAACAGTTTTTTCAGGTCTCAAGGGATGAATAGGGCGGGAAATGTGCTCATTCCGAACGACAACTACTGTGTTTTTGAGGATTGGCTTAATCCGATTCTGGACGAGTGTTTGAAGGAACAGGGGGAGAAGGACTTCCGATGGACGCCTTCTAAACTGATTCATAGGTAGGGAGGGCGAGAGAGAGAGAGAGAGAGAGAGAGAGAGAGAGAGCGAGGAGAGACATCTCACACCCCTTTTCCAGACTAGGAGCTGAGATCAAAAACGAGGACTCCATCCTCTTCTGGGCCTCTCACCACAACATCCCCGTGTTCTGTCCCGCACTGACCGACGGCAGCCTCGGCGACATGTTGTACTTCCACTCCGTCAGCAACTCTCCCGGCATTCGACTGGACATCGTCGAGGTTTGCGTTGTTACATTTAGGTGTATTGCATATATGTCCCCACCAATGGTCAATTTAGCCCCCCTAGGATAAAATGAGGCATGAGCTAAAATTTTGCGCTATATCTAGTGCCTAACCCCCGTTTGTAAGAATTCCGACACTTCGTGGGCGGTCTATCGTATTCTGTGCCAGCCGGGTGTCAATAGGACCCTAAATGGTGACAGTTGATGCATCCTCTATTTTGAATAAAACGTTGAGAAAGCAACGCAATGCCCATGGCTGCATGAGTTGTTCAACTACAGTGAGTGCACACACTCTTTTCGAGTACGAAATACTGCGTGGGACGGAAAATGTTTCTATCCCAATAAAAAGTGTACTAAGCTCGAATATTCGGTTCGCAGATGCATGGGGAGAGGGCGAGGCAAAAACCTTTCTCCCTAGGTTATTTCCTCCGACTTTCCGGCAGTATGCGGTTGTTTTGCGCACTTTAGTGAGCGCTGGAGGTATCAAATGTTAGGTTAGAGTCGCTTTTCCAGTTTTCCTCTTTCTCCCTAATAAATCTTTCCTTCAGGACGTGCGCCACATCAACACGATGGCTGTGAAGAGCGTGCGCTCGGGTTCCATCATCCTCGGGGGCGGCGTGGTGAAGCACCACATCAACAATGCGAATCTGATGAGGAACGGGTCCGACTACACCGTCTACATCAACACGGGAACGGTGGGATATAACACTTTTAATTTTTTTTAATGCAAATGCGTTATGGAACCAATAAAACCGCCCGAAACTTTACTGAGATCCGGCTAATAACTGGAGGTTTTTTTTTTGGATAATTAGTGTTTGGCCTCGCAGCTGAAATCCCAGCGCAAGTGACTCAGTTGTGCACTGAACTGTGACTTTGAAATGGTCACCGTAAAATGGGTCCACAAAGTTTATCCTTTCCGGGGCAGTGCGTATCTTTGTTTGTGCAATTCCGGCGGGGTGGTTTACGAGGTAGACGGGGGAGTGCAAGGGCCCTGAATCAGCCGGTGGAACTGCTCAACGACCGGGGAAAGAAAGAGGACATTCGGCTTTAATCTCAGCGGTTTTAGTGAGTCAGGGAGGAAGTACATACGAAATAGTTGGGTCCCGACGCGAAATATTGCGAAATATAGTTTTGTACGTGCACACACACACACACACACACACACACACACACACACACACACACACACACACACACACACACACACACACACACACACACACGTCTTAATATCCCTGTTTCCAGGAATTCGACGGTTCCGATTCGGGAGCCCAGCCGGACGAGGCCGTCAGTTGGGGCAAAGTGAAGCCGTGCGCCGACGCGGTGAAGGTCCACGCCGAGGCGACGCTCGTCTTTCCCCTCCTCGTCGCGGAGACATTCGCCAAAAGAGTTCACAGTTGAGGAATGGTTTTTGTGTTGTTCACACGTTGTTACCCTGTTTTTGTTGGAAATGAAGAGTATATTCTGTTTTTTTTTTTAATTGAAAGTTACATTTGAAAGGATTATCTCGGGAATTTTCAGAAAATTGGAAAGTAGTTCACCAGATGTGATGATTTTCGTCGTTCAGACACACCCGTTTGCTGTCAAATTTAGTTTGTAACAATATGCCGAAGTTTCGATGATAAGCCTAGTAAATAGGATACTCAGGTAATGTACGCAGCGAAATGTAGCAGTAGCATATATAGCCTCCCGTTGAGATAATAGCATCGAAAAGTTGGTTTTAAAGGGGAATCATTCATATTTTGGAGTATTTTGTTTTCAGCACATTTTAGTGCCCCATTTCTTTCGAAATTTTAGAGTTTTCCATGTTGATTTGGGTAATAGACTGTCTCTACCTAGCAGTGACAGTCTGTTTTATCTATTTCCCCACTCGTGATCGACATCAACCTCCGCGCGACGTCACCGCCGGATGAGGCGGCGTTTGCAGGTCGTAAACTCTTTGTTTGGGAAGTCTGTCTTATTTAAGACCACTCATATCGTCCTATCATCCTTCTCAACTACTCCATTTTACAGCCGATGAGCACTTTTCTGTTCACTTTGATCAGACGTTTGAGTTAAATTTTATTATACTTTTCTTTTTAAGCTTCACTCGAATGGAGATATCTCAGCTTATATAACTCTTTGTCTCTCTCTTTCACTCACTCTCCGTCTCTCTCTATGCCTCTCTTTAAGACTCATGTTTCTATCTATCTCTCTGATGCCTCTCTCTCTCTCTCTCTCTCTCTCTCTCTCTCTCTGTTTCTCTCTCTCTCTCTATCTCTATCTCTATCTATCTCTATCTCTCTCTCTTTCTCTCTCTCCCCTCTCTCTCTCTCTCTCTCTCTCTCTCTCTCTCTCTCGTTCTCTCTCTGTTTCTCTGCTTTTCCCTTCGTTTGTTTGAACGTCTATGTATACCTTGAATGCCTCACTCCCAATAAAACAAAGTCTCCTTTTCAAATAGTTGCATAGACACGGCCTCTCAATATTCACGTCTCTTTTTCCCTCTATCTCTCTATCTCTTTCTGAATCTTTTCTCTCTGACTCTCAATTTTTCGTTTCTTCACCTCTCTGTCTTTATGTCTCCATGTATCTCTCTGACTCTGTCTCTCTCTCACTCTCTCTCTCTCTCCCTCTCTTCTCTCTCTCTCTCTCTCTCTCTCTCTCTCTCTCTCTCTCTTTCTCTCTCTTTCTCTCTCTCTCTCTCTCTCTCGCTCTCTCTAGTCTTTCCGTCTCCATGCCCTGTCGTCTGATTCATTTGTTTAAACATCTATGTATGTCTTGAATGCTACACCCCAAATAAAACTTTAAGTGCCTCACTTTCTGTTTCTGATGAAGTCTCAGCCGCGATGCCTCTTAATTTCCTAGTCTTATCTTCTCTTCGTCTCCTTGTCTCTTGTGGGGCCGATATTTTTTTGGCCTGGCCCGAGAACTGTGTTCTACCGTACCCCAGTCAGCCATATAACACGGAACCGCCTCTTTCAGTCTCCTCCGTCTTCGAATGTCTCTCTTATTTTCAAATAACTCTTTAGCTATGCTTCCCCTGGCCCTTTTCACGGCCATTTTGGTCCCCTCGACCATGGCCTACACGCGCTGCATCACCTGCGCCACCCCTGGTCTGCGGAACAACTGGCTCATGACTGGAATCGAAAAACCACCAGCTGGACTGGCGTTTGTCGACGGGTAAGATTAGGCTCTCTTAAAGTAACCAGAAAATTCAGATGTGGGACGCTACCTGACGGGGCTGGATCCAATTTCCAAGCATCTTCCTTCACCACTCAGTGTGACAGTAACTACTGCCTGGAAATGTCGATTCCAACTGACCAACCCGAGCAGGTCGAGTTCCTCCGCGGGTGCTACGACAAGCTGATCGCAGATGGAAACACAGCCGGCTTGGCAAAGGAAGCTTTGTCTGGATCTGGTCTCTGTCACCTGTACAAATTCGATCAAAAGCGATTGGTAGAACAAATTAACAAAGCGTTATGACATATAAAGTTTAGAATTATGTGCACTACTGCATGGGAGAGACGGACACCACTGATGAACCGAACCCAGCTGCCTGCAACTTCAGGATCAAATTCAGTAATAGTTCGAAAACGGTCACCGAAACCATTCCCAAGGCCGATTCGTACACATGCAATGCACTGAGTGAGTCTACATCTATCGTATTTGCTCAAATTTAGAATTTCAAACATTTTCAGCGGTTTTATTTGTGAATTAAACTCCAATTCTATTTTTTTCACTTTTAAAAGTTAAAAAAACCTTCAAAAATAAAGCGAAATAGTCCGCAATGAAGTCAAAGGCGAGTGGCTGCAACTCATCCGAGGGCTCCGCTAAACAACGGGCATAATTTAAGATTTAATGCTAAATCACGAGTATTCATCTTTTAGAATTGCGTTTGCATAGTTTTCTTATAATTCTGACGCTATTACAATAGAAAAATACTTTTGTAAACAGCAGTTTTCAAAAAATCCGCAGCTCGCCGCCCAATGGAAACCGTGGGCGCTTTGAAAA
The DNA here is from genome assembly GCA_964057215.1 of Oscheius myriophilus. Taxonomy (NCBI): domain Eukaryota; kingdom Metazoa; phylum Nematoda; class Chromadorea; order Rhabditida; family Rhabditidae; genus Oscheius; species Oscheius myriophilus. The sequence goes on from OZ059903.1 coordinate 2,209,700, forward strand.
TGACCGGCTGCTAAACATCGGACAGCAATTGAAATTTCCCGACTCTAGCGATTTGCGCATAGTGCATATTTTTCTGTGTTTCAAAGTCGAGAGAATAGCTGATATATTGAACTTTCGGAGGCAATTTTTCGGATTCTAAAAATTCATCCTATAAAAAGAAATACGCATAAAACTTCATATCTCACCGGAGTAACTTTTGTGTTGTTCAGGAAAATCGCCTCCGGAAATTTAATTTATTAGCTATTTTCTCATGTTTTCAAAGATAATTTTCGTCAAAAAATGGCGGAGAACTAGAGTCGGAAAAAACTTGTGCTTCTGAGAAGGCGGGTCTCGTAGCGAAGGCGTTGGGTCCCGAGCCGTTACAGTACAAAAGGGCCAAAACTCAAATTATTGATGGTAAAAATTCTGTGCGCACGTTGCAAACAAGCATGAGGAGAACGGCATGCAAACGGTGCACAGAATTTTCCACAGACTTTGTTAAACATCGGACACATTGAAAGCGCGTGAATCGGCTTGGCGTCGAAATTAGCAACGGAGCGCGAAAATTTTGGGTTTGCGCGGTTGCGAACCGAACTAGCCAATAATTGTCTTTTTCTCTCTCTCGATTTTTACGTTGAAATTATATTTTCTAACTTCCTCTTTCACGACATTTGTTCCATAATTTTCACTTAAAATGTCTAAATTTTCATTCCAGACTCGGTTGAATGCGTCACTTGCACGAGGACCGATGGCGTCGGCAAGTGTGATTCCTCTACAACGGGTACCAAGCCTGGCCCGCTTTGTGTGAAGGTCCGCGGAATGGTTAACGGTATATTTTTTGTGTTAAAAGGCTATATTTATGGTTTTAGGTCGCGAGTTCGAAGAAAGGGGTCCCTCGTTCATTCCTCCGTTCGCAGCGTCTTCCTGGGACAAGTGTGGAATTGTCTCTACTTTGAATTCAACCACGTACCTTGGTCCTGCATCCGGAACAAGTGGAGGACAGGAGGAAGAGGTCTCTGAAACAGTTGTTCGGAGGAACTAAGTGCTACTGCAAAGGTGAGAAAAGAGAGAGACATAGACTGAGACAGAGATTTGTTTCAGACAACAAGTGCAACGGCTCTCCCATGATGGCTGGTCTCCCAGCCACCCTCCTCCTCCTTCTCACAGCCGTCCCTTTCTTCTCGTGAGCGGGTGGTGGCTGATCCTGCTCAATGTACTCTTCATCAGCCACGTCGCCCACAAAGCCATAATATGGGCTATTATCTACCCCCAAAGTGTCCGCTGATTCACTCTGTAAACATATAATAAACCGTATCGTTTAGTGGCTTTATCTGGGGATGGAAAGGGCAGAAGGAGGGAAAGATAGAAGGCAGTGAGACATTCTGACCAAAGAGGACACAGAGAGAGAGAGAGAGAGAGAGAGAGAGAGCTGGAGAGAGAAAGATGGGATAACCGTTTATGACCTACGTCTTTCATTGCGGGACGCGCCTATAGTTTTTTGAGGTTCGCAATTGACTGACCTAAATTAAAGCGCTATAGTGCATTTCCAAAAAAAGAGTCAAGGAAAACGGGATTTTTTAAAGGACTAGGTACATTTGGTCCCGCCGCGCTTTCTTAATTGTCTGCGCACTCCTCTTTTAGTGTGCTGTTTTGCTTGTTAAAGTTCGATTCACTTCAATGTTTCAAATCGTCACTGGTTAAATACGAGTGGAAATCAAGGTCAGTGGAAAATCGCCGACTCTTTATTGGAAATAGACTATAATTGCTAGATAACTGCGTTAGTACATATTAAAAAAAAAGCGAAAATGGCCCTCCTCCTCACCTGAGCACCTTAATTGGCCGTCGGGCGTCGTGAATCCTCGCAATTAGAGCGCCGCACGGCTTTGCATCTTAATAACCGACGGACTTTTGCGACCCCTTCGATTTCCCTCCAAGGACAATTTCTCGAACACTAATTCGATTCCTCGTTTTTTCCATAATTACCCGCCGTTTTTTCTTCTCTTTTTCTGTTCCTGTGGTCTAGTGAGGCAATTAATTAGCGACTACCGTAGTCCCTTCCAATTGGACTCCCTGACGGAAATAACCACCTGTCCACGCATTTGATATTCAGCCGTTTGGACTGCGTTCAGACTCGCCTACCTGCACTGTTTTGCAGAAAAAGAGACTAAAATGAGGCGAAAATTCCTCTGTCTCTGTCTCTTTCCCCCCTCTCTTTCTCTCTCTCTCTCTCTATCTCTCGTTCTCTAACCTGTCTGTCTTTCTGTTTGTGTATATGCTTCATTGTTTCTTTGTCTCATTATCTGTCTCTTTCAGAATGTCTCTCTCACTGTCTCTGTTCCTCTCTCTCTCTTGGCCTCTTTCTGGCTTTTTGTCTCTGTTCCTATTTCTCTCTCTCACACACACACGCACTGTCAATGTTTCTCTCTTTCTCTTTAGCTCTCTCGCTATTTCTGTAAATATCTCACTGCGCTTGTCTCACCCTGTCACTATCTCTGTCCCTCTCACTAGATTTAACTCTCTCACTGTTTTTGCCTCTCACTTTGCCTCCGCCTCTCTTGTACACTTCCAGTCTATTTGTCTCTGTTCCTATTTCAGTCTCTCTGTGTCTCTCTCTCCTGTCTCTCTGTTGTCATCTTACGCTTTGCTTGTTTGTCTCACTGTCTATCTCTTTGTGTCTCTATTTGTCTGTCTGTCTGTCTGTCTCTCTCTCTCTCTCTCTCTCTCTCTCTCTTTCTCTTTCTCTCTCGCCGTTCGCCCTCGGTTCCGGGTCGTCGCGCGTGTTTCCGCCAGTCCTACAAAGCCTCTTTCTTCCGTCCCACTGCTCCCACTTTCGGTCATTTCCGCCTCTTCTGTCTCTCTCCCGTGATCCCAAATTCTTGATTCCAGCAGTCTCCTGGATGGTGGGCTTCCTGCAGCAGCCGTCGCTGCTGCAGGACCGCTTCAGCAAGTCCTGCAACGACCTCGTCGATATGATCCTCTTCATGCACGTGAAGGTAACCACTTTTCCAAAGATCTCCCTCCCACTTCGAACTAAGCGGAAGCTCTTTCCACCGCCCATCCCTTTGCAATTACTGTGCATTTCTGGCTCTTTGCGTCTTCGTCGCTTAGCGTTTCGTCTTCGAAATCAGCAGTGACGGGTGGCGCTAATTCCAGCTTGCCAAATCGCCTTCCATTCTCTTCCGATGGAGGCCATCTGCAAAAAGCTCTCGCTCCAGGTAGCACTTAAGCACATTTATGACCTCAAGGAAAAATATAGTTAGGTGGGGTTTCATTTCACATTTGGACTGCCATGTCACTGACGGTAGGGAAATCTTCTTTTCTTTGAATGCTTCTGGAGTGGCCCCGCCCTTTTCAATCTTGGGTAAATCATGCGCACTCGAAACTTTTTCGTTGTTCACTGTTTCGCGGTGAGTGAGTGAGTGAGTGAGTGAGTGAGTGAGTGAGTGAGTGAGTGAGTGAGTGAGTGAGTGAGTGAGTGAGTGAGTGAGTGAGTGAGTGAGTGAGTGAGTGAGTGAGTGAGTGAGTGAGTGAGTGAGTGAGTGAGTGAGTGAGTGAGTGAGTGAGTGAGTGAGTGAGTGAGTGAGTGAGTGAGTGAGTGAGTGAGTGAGTGAGTGAGTGAGTGAGTGAGTGAGTGAGTGAGTGAGTGAGTGAGTGAGTGAGTGAGTGAGTGAGTGAGTGAGTGAGTGAGTGAGTGAGTGAGTGAGTGAGTGAGTGAGTGAGTGAGTGAGTGAGTGAGTGAGTGAGTGAGTGAGTGAGTGAGTGAGTGAGTGAGTGAGTGAGTGAGTGAGTGAGTGAGTGAGTGAGTGAGTGAGTGAGTGAGTGAGTGAGTGAGTGAGTGAGTGAGTGAGTGAGTGAGTGAGTGAGTGAGTGAGTGAGTGAGTGAGTGAGTGAGTGAGTGAGTGAGTGAGTGAGTGAGTGAGTGAGTGAGTGAGTGAGTGAGTGAGTGAGTGAGTGAGTGAGTGAGTGAGTGAGTGAGTGAGTGAGTGAGTGAGTGAGTGAGTGAGTGAGTGAGTGAGTGAGTGAGTGAGTGAGTGAGTGAGTGAGTGAGTGAGTGAGTGAGTGAGTGAGTGAGTGAGTGAGTGAGTGAGTGAGTGAGTGAGTGAGTGAGTGAGTGAGTGAGTGAGTGAGTGAGTGAGTGAGTGAGTGAGTGAGTGAGTGAGTGAGTGAGTGAGTGAGTGAGTGAGTGAGTGAGTGAGTGAGTGAGTGAGTGAGTGAGTGAGTGAGTGAGTGAGTGAGTGAGTGAGTGAGTGAGTGAGTGAGTGAGTGAGTGAGTGAGTGAGTGAGTGAGTGAGTGAGTGAGTGAGTGAGTGAGTGAGTGAGTGAGTGAGTGAGTGAGTGAGTGAGTGAGTGAGTGAGTGAGTGAGTGAGTGAGTGAGTGAGTGAGTGAGTGAGTGAGTGAGTGAGTGAGTGAGTGAGTGAGTGAGTGAGTGAGTGAGTGAGTGAGTGAGTGAGTGAGTGAGTGAATGAGTGAGCGAGTGAGTGAGTGAGTGAGCGAGTGAGTGAGTGAGTGAGTGAGTGAGTGAGTGAGTGAGTGAGTGAGTGAGTGAGTGAGTGAGTGAGTGAGTGAGTGAGTGAGTGAGTGAGTGAGTGAGTGAGTGAGTGAGTGAGTGAGTGAGTGAGTGAGTGAGTGAGTGAGTGAGTGAGTGAGTGAGTGAGTGAGTGAGTGAGTGAGTGAGTGAGTGAGTGAGTGAGTGAGTGAGTGAGTGAGTGAGTGAGTGAGTGAGTGAGTGAGTGAGTGAGTGAGTGAGTGAGTGAGTGAGTGAGTGAGTGAGTGAGTGAGTGAATGAGTGAGCGAGTGAGTGAGTGAGTGAGTGAGTGAGTGAGTGAGTGAGTGAGTGAGTGAGTGAGTGAGTGAGTGAGTGAGTGAGTGAGTGAGTGAGTGAGTGAGTGAGTGAGTGAGTGAGTGAGTGAGTGAGTGAGTGAGTGAGTGAGTGAGTGAGTGAGTGAGTGAGTGAGTGAGTGAGTGAGTGAGTGAGTGAGTGAGTGAGTGAGTGAGTGAGTGAGTGAGTGAGTGAGTGAGTGAGTGAGTGAGTGAGTGAGTGAGTGAGTGAGTGAGTGAGTGAGTGAGTGAGTGAGTGAGTGAGTGAGTGAGTGAGTGAGTGAGTGAGTGAGTGAGTGAGTGGTTTAGACTTCTGAAATAGAGAAAGATAGAGAGAGGGAGAGAAAAGACCGAGAAAGGTGCCTGTTCACCTACCAAATTCCGGGTTAAAAGTCGCGGAGCGCTATTTTCGCGTCAGGACCGGTAGGCACCTGATCAGCATAATCCTCCGCGGACGCTTCGTGTACCCACTCCCTTGCCACGCGTCATTTTTGTTCATTTTTGTATGCAAAAATTGCTCGATTGGTCCAGATGTCGTAGTAGACCTCAGAGTAAGGTGAGGCTTCCACATCCCTCTAACAATCCAATGTATAACGTTTCTTATAATGAAATCAAAAAGCAAAAGTAATTTGGAGGTATGGGGAATTGAACCCCAGACTTCTCGCATGCGAAGCGAGCGCTCTACCCCTGAGCTATACCCCCGCCCCAGCTGCAGCCAAGGAGGCGTCTTTTGTCTTAGCGACCGAAAAGAAAGCAAACACAGTGTGTTCTAAAAACGTGCTATCAGTGAAAACACAGAGCGGTTCTCTCCAACAATATATTACGCCCGATTTCTGACTCACGTCGTCGAGCGGGGCCCTTTCCACCGCATACATCGATTCCTCCGCTTTTTGCTCGATTGATAGAGAGGCATGAAGAAGAAAAAGGTTTGATTTTGTATCCGAAAAAAATTTAAATTGGTAAATTTCAATAAATAAGTACTTTTCAGGATCGGTCGAAGCAAACGCCGTCGGCGGAGCGACGCGAGCTGTTTGCCAGAACAACCACCCGGTCTGTCTCGGTCCCACCGCGAAAACGCTGGTTCAAGAGTGATTTTTAAAGGACTAAGGGGTTTTACACGGCGTTTTCAGACGAAAGCAGCACATCACAGCCGGTTTTATGCGACAACATCACGAGGAAGTTGGTTGGAGCGATTACGACGTGGCACGACATTCACAGTAACCTACTCAGACTCAGTTTAGGTGGGTAGGGAAAGGATTTTTCAAAGAACAATCAAAAACACTATTGAGACAGTTTTATAAAACAATAAGTATAAAACCCATAAACACCTAAAACTGAGCTTTAAAGGTCTATGTCAGCGCGCCTTACTCGTTGACACTGCTCCGGCGGGCACTTGTAAAAACCGTGCATTGCAACATATTTGAAACATTAAATAGAACTTTTTAAAACATTATTTTGTCAAACAGTTGCAAAAACCGTATCAAAAAGTACTTTAAACGTGATTTTACAGAGGTTGTCGGGCGCGCTTGTAAACACAGTGCATGTCAACGTGCATGGAAATTATGTCAACAGAAAAATCAAATTTTGCACTAAATAAAAGCATAGTAAAGTGAAAACCCTATTAATTCCGCGTAAAAAGCCCTGTCAGCCCGCCTACGCTGATGCCACCGTGTCGGCGCTTGCTTGCAAACACGGTGCTTTCCACAGGACTTCGAATTTTTTGTCAGGAGAGATAAAGTTCAACTCTTTTCTACTATATTATTAGAAAATTCGAAAAAAAAACCCCTAAATTGCTCCAAAGTACAATAGTTTTCGAACTACAACAGTCAAGTCGCGTGTCGGTGGCGCGCGCTTGTAAAAACCGTGCATACCGTCGGATAACTTGGAAAATTTGCCAGAATATACAAATACTGGCTATTATTTGCATTTTTCTAAGAAAAGTATAAAAAGGCGCAAATTGACGAGCCTTTAACGCGAACACTGTTTCGGGGCGCTTGTAAAAACCGTACATACCGTCGAAACTCGAAATTTAGCCAGAAGCTGAAAAATGTTTTCTGATAGTCATCAATAAAATTTTCGAAACTTAAAATAGAAATTATTACGAGGGCACTTTTTAGTGATGCACCATGTCGCGCACCGGCAGCATCACTGTTTCGGCGCGCTTTGTAATTAACGTGCATGTAAAAGAGCTTGTGCATGTAAAATAGAAGACTAAGTCAAAACACAAAACTATCGATTCTTCAAATATTTAAGAAAAATCTTCGGAACGAAAAACGGAACGAACTTCTAAAGCATGTTGAAATTTTCGCCGAATCCGTTATGCTTCAATTTGGAAATCCAGGCTGGAGTGGCCAAAAACAACCTTAAAATTTTTTCGTAGAAGATATTTAAAAATGGATACTCAGTCAAATCAGCCGAAGTAGATTTGACTAGGCATATTGACGGTTAAACAAAATTAAAACCGTTTAGACATGGTTGATTGAAAAATCACTGCTCAGTTCGGCGAGATACAGACAGACAAAGAGGTTGAGATGACAGAGAGACACAGAGAGATAGAGAGATAGAGAGAGCGAGAGAGAGAAAGATAGAGAGAGAGAGAGAGAGAGACATAGAGACAGAGTGACAGAGAAAGAGGCAGAGAAAAGGAGATATCAAGAATGAGAGTTTCCTACAAACAAAATTCCAGAAAGGAGCAGTTCTGAAGACTCGATCAGCAGTCACTCCACAGCTTACTCAGACGACGACGAGGACAGCCCCAGGGAGACCACCGGAGACCACCTCACTGTTGGAGGCTTGGTTCAATCCACCTCCCGATTCTCTATTTCGAATCCGGAACTCACTTCGCTTCAACTTCAACAGATGTTCCCGGAACTGAGCGAACACTGGCGGTAGAGATTTTTCATATTCGGGAAAATTTGGGGAAATGCACAACTTTAAGAATTGTTTGGCTGAGCATGACAAGTGTGTTTGAAACCAATTTGGCAAAGGTTTTGAAAAACAATTGGTTTCAATTTCCGGCGGCTTCAAATAGCCATTTTTCATAAATTTTCACAAAGAAAGAGTGAGAGATACATAGTTAGAGTGAGAGAGGCAGACTCAAAGAGAGAAATACAAGGGTGAGAGAGATAGAGTAAAAGAAATAGAGACAGAGTGAAAGTTACAGAGTCAGAGTGAGAGAGACAGCGGGTAAGTGTGAGAGAGACAGAGAGACAGAGAGACGGAGAGACAGAGAGACAGAGAGACAGAGAGACAGAGAGACAGAGAGACAGAGAGACAGAGAGACAAAGAGACAGAGAGACAGAGAGACAGAGAGACAGAGAGACAGAGAGACAGAGAGACAGAGAGACAGAGAGACAGAGAGACAGAGAGACAGAGAGACAGAGAGACAGAGAGACAGAGAGACAGAGAGACAGAGAGACAGAGAGACAGAGAGACAGAGAGACAGAGAGACAGAGAGACAGAGAGACAGAGAGACAAGGTAGAGCCTAGAGACATATAGTGAAAGAGAAACATAGAGACATAGAAGAGATAGAGGCAAAGAGAGGTAGGGATAGCTAAAGAGACATAGAGTAAGTGAGACACAGACAAATGTCCCTCTTTTCCCGAGAAAACGGACTCTTCGCAGGGAGTTGCGCGACCCTGTCATGTGTGCATTTCCTGTGCCCGTGCCGCTTCATTACCTGTTCATTTCCTATTGCTCACGTGGAAAATGGGGCTAGCAAGGACGCAAAAGCGGCTATCGATTGAAATTATCGATTGATTTTGAGAGTCGGGTCACTGCCGCGTCGCAAATCGATTCTCAATCAGTTGATACTCAAACTGAGTTACTGGCCCTTCAAATTTCGCTTCGAATTGTCTTTAGGTCATGGGATTCAATCAATATCCGCTCGATAATCGACCGATCGATCTTTTGCTCTTAGCTCCGTGCTCTGCCCGCATTAGGGTGTGTATGGCGGAAGGGGCGGGGCGTCGAGCGGCGCAAATCCGCGCTTATTCCCTTATCAATTCGCGGATGATGCCGCCGTCGTCGGAATGATGCTGACGCTGCGCAAGAACAGCGACCACGAGGTCTTCTTTCCCCTCTCTCCCCCTCCGACGAGGGAGAAGATCAAGACGAAGAGGAAGGAGGCGACGGCGAGAGAGAAGAGACAGTCGGTGAAGAAAGAGGAGAAGGAACATGGCAAGCAGAAGAAGAAGAGCAGTGCGAGGAAGTTCAGTGAGGCGATACCGGCCGCATTGAGGAGCCCCACGGCGATTTTGAGGAGAAAGAAGACCCTCGGCCCCTCTCTCAGCTGGGATCCCGAACACAGGTGGGGCTTCGTCTTTGGCTTCTTCTGAAAACTGACAAACTCATTTGCACACTTTTCGCCTCACTCACTCACTCACTCACTCACTCACTCACTCACTCACTCACTCACTCACTCACTCACTCACTCACTCACTCACTCACTCACTCACTCACTCACTCACTCACTCACTCACTCACTCACTCACTCACTCACTCACTCACTCACTCACTCACTCACTCACTCACTCACTCACTCACTCACTCACTCACTCACTCACTCACTCACTCACTCACTCACTCACTCACTCACTCACTCACTCACTCACTCACTCACTCACTCACTCACTCACTCACTCACTCACTCACTCACTCACTCACTCACTCACTCACTCACTCACTCACTCACTCACTCACTCACTCCTCTCTCCTCTCTCCGCTTTCCTCTCTCCTCTCTCCTCTCTCCTCTCTCCTTTCTCTCTCTCTCTCTCTCTCTCTCTCTCTCTCTCTCTCTCTCTCTCTGTAACTCTAACAGAGAACACCACCCCTTCAGTCTAAGCCAATTTCTTATTCAAATTGTTAAATGAAGCGCGGTTGTGTTAATTTCTCTGCTTGACTGCATCTCAAAGCCACTTCGCTTAGGTCTCGATCGCCGTCGCAGGTGAACCGCAGTCGTGTTCACTCTGAGGGAGGAAGTGAGGAGTCCGCTAAGGAGGACACCGACGGAGACGACGAGGCTCTCGACGAGCCGAGGTTCGCACTCGAGAGGAGCTGCATTCACTGCGCACTGGTCGCAGATTACAGGTAAGATTTCTCCTTTTGTACCTGCGCAGTATTCTTGTATTTATAGGCATATCGGCTGCAAAAAAGTTAGTGTGCCTGATGGTGTAGTGGGTAGCTTTTAAGGCTTTCGCGCGCGCTGTCCCGGGTTCGATTCCCCAATGCGGTCGATATTTTGCTTTTTATAAATCAAGCACAGAATGGCTTCTATAAGTGACAGATGCCCTTTTGAAAACGTTTTTCTCCAACTTTTCTCCCCATTTCTTCCCATTTGCGTCATAATCTAATCCTCTAGGTGCTACTTCTTATATCAATGAGCCATGGGCCTTCTTGTCTGGACTTTGGCCGCCCTTTTCATCGCTCATAATCGTTTCATCGTGCACTTTCCCTTCCTTTTCTCTTATTCCGCCTGTGCCCTTGCGCTATCGAAAGGAACACAAAAACAACGTGCCGAATTGTGGCGAAAGGCGCCGGAAAGACGGCGGAAACTGCAGACAAACCTCGAATTTGCGCTTATTTATATGAATGCGAGCGGTTCGGCGGTGACGCCGATGATGAACGCATGGAGACGGAGGGAAAGCCTTCGAAATTCATTGTTCCGAGAGCGATTTCTCTATTTAAAGGTGTTTGTTTCCATTCTGAACCTCTGTGTTGCCTCCAGCAATATGTGCTTTGTGTAGATTTCACTCTCCCGATTCTTAAAATTACCGCTTTTACCATTTTTAGATCAAAATCATCCGAGATATACCCAATTGACCCCCGCGCCACGCTGGACTCTCTCGATTTCGCGCGCTCTCTCGCTCACTCTAGCCGCGCGCCCTTTCCCGACTAATTTATGTGTGTAAATATTCGAAATCGTACGAAAAAAGCGTTTGAGAATCGCAAAATCAGCATCTAATCAATAAAAAAGAAAAAAAAATATCTTTTCCTTTATATTCCCCCGAATTCCATTGATTTCCAAACAATTTTTAGTTTCAATTAAGTGAGACATTGATAAAACATTAAAAAATTGAATTGGCGACAATTATCCCGCGACGGGGTACTGTAACGCGGGATACTGTAGCACGCGGCGCGCAAATTGTATACCTCGCGCCAAAATCAACCAAAATTGAATCTAAAAAAGCAATCAATAAGAAATTTTATTTCAATAAACTTTGTTTTTGAAGCCATGTACGGATTTTTAAGCTAAAGTGGAAAAAAACCAAAAATAAAACTGAAAATTTGGATTTTTTTCAATTTTTGATTATTCGATTATTAAAAAATACTCTAGTCCAAAATTTTGATGTGTTTTCTGCACTTTTTTTACGGTTTCTGGTCTATGCCAATAATTTGGAAATAAAAATTTAATCGAAGTTTATTCATTTGAAATGTCAAGCTCGAGTTTCGTCCAAAACATAAGGATTTGTCGTTGCCGCCCATTCATACGATAAAAACTGTATTTTTCTATCATTTTCTATGAAAAAAAACACAAAAAAAATGAAAGTTAGGCTGAAGATATAACCAAAAAAATTATTTTATCCGGGCGCGCGGCGCGTCGCGGTCGCGCGCTGCGGTCTAGGCGGCCCGGGATCAGCCCGGACCGGGCAGGCTAATTATATGAAATTCCTTTATATGGTGTAATCATTTTTTTTTTACAAATACATTTGCAAAGAAAAGTACATAAAGGCGCGAAAGCAGTAATTTGAATTAAACACATGCTTTGAGATAAAAGGTCTGAAAAAAAGCGTACATTCTGCCATTTTTGGGTTCTGCATCTTTAAAAAAGCGACCTTATCTCGTTTCGAAGCGGTTGAAAAAGCAATTCATTCACAACAGTTTCTTCCAAAAGCAAAGATGCTTGCACATGATCGTCATTTCCCCCTCTCTACCTCAGATAACATTCGCATTTCCTGTTGCAGACGCCGCCTTCTCAAAACGGAGCTCGAATCGGCGGTTCTTCGGCTGGCGCGGCGCCTCGGCAACGGGCGCCAGCTGCGCGACGACACACGCACGCGACACGCCGCGCCAGACATTATCGGTGGGTTCATTGATTTTTCGACTGTTTCACAGCCCGCCGAGGAGACCGGCAGGTTAAAGGGCGGTCTTTTCGAAATCGCGCTCCATCGCAAACGCCTAAACTGTAGTAGTAATAATTTAAAATGCTTATTTTTATTCATTTTAACATGTAATTTGTTATTTTAATGTTGAAATAATAAGAAAACCGTAAATTTCACCTAATTATGGAAAGAAACCGGTCCGAAAATGTCGAATTCGCGACAAACAGGTGGCTCATGAAACCAAAACTGGTTGCAGGAAACCTGGACGATCCAGCCGTTTTCAACAACCATTCTTTTTATCAATGTTTAGCCCAGCAAAGTCTTATTTGGCCTGAGTTTTTTCGGGAAAATTCTTCGACTGAAAAATAATGAAAAACACAAAAAACCGAGTTTCATTGGCTGTAGATATTTTCGGGTCGGCAAAAAACCCAGGCCAAATGGTAGAAGTGTTTTTCATCGATTTTTAAAAAGAGATCTACCAAAAACACTCCAGAATTCTCAAGTTTGCGACGGCCGTATTTCTGAAAAAGGCTGTTTCAATGGAGCTGGGTCCCGGCACGACAACCCTGCGTTTCAAACTGGTGAAGGAAAAACGCCTTTTAAAACTCATTTTATCATGGAATTTTCCATTATTTAGTTTCAAAGGACAGAATGAGGTGTATTACGCCATTTTGGCACATATAGGTTCTTGGGTAATATTGAAGAGAAACACAAAAAACCGTGTTTCTTGGGTTGGAATCATTTTCGCTCCTCGAAAAAACTCACGCCAAATGGAATATGTATGTACTACCCATTTATGACGTCGAATCTGTACCAAAATTGCCAGTTTTCTCAGGTTTGCTGCATCTTTGTTTCGTTACTTCAATGCATTACAGCAGTTAGGTCCCGCAGCGAAAAGCCACTAAAAGCCGCTTGCCGATTCGCTAAAGCGTGCGGCGGGCTGTGGTTTGTATTGAATTGCCCGTTTTTTACACATAAAATTATGATAATTTCATTTGTAAATCATGTTATTGAAATTTTCTCGGGTCTATATACGAAATTCTAAAATTTTCGATCGATATTTCATAGGGGTTTGAACTATTTTATGAAAAATGCTGAAATTATCGATTTTTCAGCAGAGTTACGGTAGGGTACTGTAATTTTTTCCAAATCGTTCAAAATCAATTAAAATTAAAAGTTTTTTTTCGGGAATAGACAAATTTTAATACTTAAAACTTTGAAAATTTGGTTTTTTTGTATTTTTCTGCTCCTGTCCCGAGTCTCAAAACTTTTAAAAAGAGAAAATTTGCGTTTAAATGTCAAATTTTCGCATTTTTCTATCTTTGTTTTCAAAACTGCACAGCATAAATTTATGAAATTTTCATAAATTAAAGGTTTCGCGCCAAAATCACGAAAATTTTCAAAAATTTAATTTGACAATCGGTTTTGGTAGTTCAAAGTGGTTTTTATAGTTTTAATTAAATAAAAATTACAAATAGCGTAATTAAAACTGTTCTGTTTATTTTCTACATGTTTGGAGCAAAAAAAATTCTTGCATCTCCGAAACTTTAACCTTTTCTGATCACATCAATGGGTAAAGTCATATTAAAAGCGAATTTTCTGTTTTAAGATTCACTGAGTTTTTAAAAATTCTTTTTTTTAGACCAAAACAATTAAAAAAAAAATTTTACGATTCAAGCTTTAAATCAAATCATACTGACAAATTATCAATAATTCGATTGATTTGCCATTTTTGCATAAAAATTATAATACCCTACCGTATCCCGCGTCAAAAAATCGATACCAAGGCCGCTGTATTGATTTATTGCTTTTTCAATCATTTTTCTATCGAATTTCCCGTTTACATTCAAAAGAGGAAAAGTTCGTGAAATTAGGTCTAATCATTTCGAAATTTGAAGAAAAAAATTTGAAAAGTTTTTCGATTGATTTTAACTATTTTTCCCCTTAAAATTGTAGTGCCAAACCGTAATTTGCATTTCAGGTTTATTGATTTTTTTCACTTTCCCCATATCGATTACTAATTTTTCATTCAAAAACCTATCAAATTCCCATAAGAAACAACATTTAATTCCCCGCGTGTTCATCGCGTGTCCACCCTCGCCATCGCGCGTCCTAATCAAAACGTTTTATTGCCTAATTAACTAATTTGGGGCTCTTTTTCTCCATCCCTACGGGTCTTAATTAAAGAGCGAAGAAAGGGAGAAAGAAGGATGGGAAAAGTACACGAAATTCGGGGTTTTCGGGAAAATACGGATGAAAATCGCTACTTTTTTGTAATTCAAGGTCAATTTGCCATAACAAAATTATTGCAAATGGGATTTTCTGCAAAAGCATTTTTAAAAAGGACCATTAAATTGAGTGTTTGTAACAAAAATAGAGAAATAATTGATGTGAGGGCCAGAAATCTACGGCTTTCTGTAAATAGAGACGACATTTTGTATTCAGTTTCGTCGATCAGCTCGGATGAGGAAGATTTTGCGGCCGAGCGACACACCAGCAGTGAATTTGGAAGCAGTTTACAGACGAGTGAGACATGGTGAGTTAGAGAGAGAGAGAGTGAGTGAGAGAGAGTGAGAGTGTGAGTGAGAGAGAGAGAGAGAGAGAGTGAGAGTGAGAGTGAGAGAGTGAGAGTGAGAGAGAGAGAGAGAGAGAGTGAGAGTGAGAGAGAGAGTGAAAGTGAGAGTGAGTGAGAGTGAGAGAGTGAGAGAGAGAGAGTGAGAGAGAGAGAGTGAGAGAGAGAGTGAGTGAGAGTGAGAGTGAGAGAGAGAGAGTGAGAGTGAGAGTGAGAGTGAGAGTGAGTGAGACCTCCTTTTGATCGCTCTTTCCTCCCGTGTCGTTTTTGATTTGTCGTTGGTCCCTATGCTAATTAACTAATGGCCGTCCGCATAATGCATAACGAGTCATTGGGAGGCGGTCTTTGACGACACCTAGACACGGCAGACGCCGGTGAGGGAAGACAGAGCTGTTTTTTTGGAGGCTTAAGAGGGAGAAATAGAGGCATAAGTCAAAAACTGTAACATTTTTGGATAATAGGGACCGAATCCACGCTTACAAGAGGTATGCCCAATTATGCTCTATTGACACTCTTGTCTCAAAGGGGACGATCTTTCAAAGTTTGTTAACAATGATCTACTTTGATCTACCAATTTCCTGAACTAGTAGGTCAAAACTTTCGCTGAACACCGTTTTGTTTGGCGATCTCAGCAAAACTTGTACTTAGGAGGATCTATCTGTGAGTCAGTTTCGGTGCCCTCGGGCATTAGTCGGCCAATCGATAACCGGGAAGCACCTCCCCTAAGCTGCACACGATATCAACACTAATATCCAGTCACAGATTAGCGGCGCTCGCCGGAGAAGACAAAAAATGAGGCACTCAGTGCTGCGGAGGGGCGAGAGGGGTTGGGTAGAGAGGCATGGAAGAAAGAGAGAGAGAGAGAGAGAGAGACAGAGAGAGAGAGAGAGACAGAGAGACAGAGAGACAGAGAGACAGAGAGACAGAGAGACAGAGAGACAGAGAGACAGAGAGACAGAGAGACAGAGAGACAGAGAGACAGAGAGACAGAGAGACAGAGAGACAGAGAGACAGAGAGACAGAGAGACAGAGAGACAGAGAGACAGAGAGACAGAGAGACAGAGAGACAGAGAGACAGAGAGACAGAGAGACAGAGAGACAGAGAGACAGAGAGACAGAGAGACAGAGAGACAGAGAGATAGAGAGACAGAGAGACAGAGAGACAGAGAGACAGAGAGACAGAGAGACAGAGAGACAGAGAGACAGAGAGACAGAGAGACAGAGAGACAGAGAGACAGAGAGACAGAGAAACAGAGAGACAGAGAGACAGAGAGACAGAGAGACAGAGAGACAGAGAGACAGAGAGACAGAGAGACAGAGAGACAGAGAGACAGAGAGACAGAGAGACAGAGAGACAGAGAGACAGAGAGACAGAGAGACAGAGAGACAGAGAGACAGAGAGACAGAGACAGAGAGACAGAGAGACAGAGAGACAGAGAGACAGAGAGACAGAGAGACAGAGAGACAGAGAGACAGAGAGACAAAGAGACAGAGAGACAGAGAGACAGAGAGACAGAGAGACAGAGAGACAGAGAGACAGAGAGACAGAGAGACAGAGAGACAGAGAGACAGAGAGACAGAGAGACAGAGAGACAGAGAGACAGAGACAGAGACCAAAAAAGAGATGTGTCTCTTAACCCTCACTTTCAGCTCTCCGTGCAGCTCCACACCTCCCTCTCCTCGTTTCTCCATCAACGCCACCGACCTCGCCCTCGAGCCTTCCTCTGAAACTGCCTCCTCCAACACGGACCTCTTCGTCCCTCCGTCTCCTCTCTGCCTCCGTCCTCCCACTCTCCTCTCTCCTTACCCCGACTCCTCCTCCCCTCCTCGTTCCAACTCAGTCGACCTCTCCACTCTCCGTCGGGACATTGAACTCCTCTCTGTGTCTTCTGGAGACAGTGATGGAGCAAGCGAGGCGGAATTTGAGCCTCCCACTCCGGCTGAGAGCGTGCGGACTGTGCGGTCAAAAAGCCACGACCCCTCAGCTCCAACTTCAGTTCTCAGAAGACCTAGTCGTATTGAACATCTCTCCGAGCTGTTTAGGTGCAAAAATGCAAAAATAATAAAAAAGAATAGTTCTTCGTAATTATTAATGTATGTTTTCAGAAAAGCCCTGGCAAAGTCTCCTGTAGTTCGACGGTCGGCTGAGCAAGAAGTTCGGACTGTTAACAAACATCGGACTAGTCGATATTGGCTGGATGATCAGGTAAGAGGAAGTTTTCCCTCAGTCACTCACTGAATGTCTCAATTTTTACCTTACTCTCTTTTGTCTCCTTTCCTCACAATTTGTCTCACTACATCTCTCACTGACTTACTTGCTCCCTCTCTGCCTCAATTCTCTTTTGGTGTCTCTTTAGTTGAGGGTCTCATCTTCTCAAATAATCTCTTACTGTTTTACTTAATACCTCACTTTCCTGATCACTGCCTCACATCTCACCTCTCCTGGGGACCTAACTCCGCCTCACTTTTCAAGAAATGTCTCACCTCCTCACAAAATGTCTCTATGTTTTACTCCGTGCCCCACATCTGACCCCTTTCATTCTTGACAACCTCAATCTTCGCCTCACTTCTCATCTCTCTTTTTTCACACGAAGCTCTCTGTTTTACTCACTGCCTCCCTTTGTCACTCAGGGTCTCACATCCCACCATTCCTGATGCTTCGCCTCATTTTTCATGTTGAACCTCACTTTTCAAGAAATGCCTCATTCATGACAACCTCACTTTCTATCTCACCTCATATTTGCCAAATAAGAGGTGAGATAGAAATTCACGTTGGCCGTTTTTTAGCAATTCCAGTTTAAATATGTAATTTTACAAAGCCAGCGACAAAATCCGTGCTCCGCTGCTAACGCGGGAAAGCAAAATTTTCAAAACGCTATTTCATGAACTCCGATTACGACGTTTAAATTGAATTATGGGATGATTTTACTCATTATTTGTGTATATTAGAACATAATTATTATGTTAAAACACATAAATATCGCCAAAACATCTTACGGCGGAATATCACTCATTTGCCGACTTGGCGTGCCCGTTGTTTAACGCCATGCGGAGAGCCTGCGGCAGACTGCGATCTGGCCCCGCCCCTCGAAAATTTCAATTGAAAACGGCGGCCACAAAAGCCTCACTAAAATTGTCATTTCTCCTTTCAAAGTTAACGAAAATTCAAAATTCAAAAAAAGTTTTGCTGCTACGACTTAGGACTACAACCGTGGCTAAAAAAAATTTTGAAATTTCAATGGTAAAATTTCGGCTTGCGGTCCCTACTTATTTGGTAGCTCTTTTCACGTCCTAACAAAAGTCTCACTGCTTTACCCAATATCCTCTCACCACTCACTACCTCACATTCCACCCACAATAACCTCTCTCTCCCTCTGTGCCTTCGTCAATTTTTCTTGTTGCAGATGATGCCAGCCGAGCACATCTGGCTCCCATCCTCTGGTCCCGGTTCCTCTTCCGCAAGTGCGGATTCCGAATGCTACGTAGGGGAGCGGGATTGTCGAAAACAAGGTTAGCCTCTCTCTTTCACTTTTCAACATTCACCGACATTTCAGGTGAAAAGCGGAGATGCGCCGCCTGCCATATCGTAGCTCATACTTCGTGTTTTTCTCTTCTTACAAAGGTTCCTAGCACTTGAAAAATGGTTCAAATTGGTGATTTAGTTGAATTTAAACTGCAAGACGACGTTCAGAGATCATACGGCTAAGAAACAGCCTTCGAAGGAACTCGTCGACACGCTCACACTTCATCATTGGGTACATAAGGTAAGACTTTAAATTGAAATTTGGGGATATTTATTATTCTAGATTATTTATCTTGTTTTTCTCAGCAGCCAGTTTTGCTTTTTGAATTTTAAAATTTGGTTCATTTTGAAGCGAGATATCACGAATTTAGTGAAGTCGCAAAGTGCTGCACGATTTTTGCTAAACACCGGGCATGCAGGCGTAATCGATAATTAAAAAGCGGGAAGTGCGTTAAACAGCTGGAAGTGCGTTAAACATCGGGCATTTTGTGACTCCACCAAGCATGGCAAAATTTGGGGCCGGCCCGGGCCGGGCCGGGCCGAGAAAAATTTTGAAGCGGGCCGGCCCGGGCCGGCCCGAAAATTTTTTTTTTGTTTTCTTTGATTTTTACATTGAAAAAAGGCATAAATTTTCGGTTGAGTCGGGCCGGCCCGGGCCGGGCCGTGAAAAATTTTGGAGCGGGCCGGCCCGGGCCGGCCCGTTGCCATGCTTGCTCTCCACCAAGCATGGCAAAATTTTGGGGCCGGCCCGGGCCAGGAAAAATTTTGAAGCGAGCCGGCCCGGGCCGGCCCGTTGCCATGCTTGCTCACCACAAAGGAGTGATAAAAAATCACGCCTCTCTAATAACCGCGCTCCATTTATAAATGTCGTACTATGCCGGATTTTGACGATTTTTGAAAATGAATTTTATTATTTCGAGTAAACTTTACATTTAAAAAATTTAAATTTGAATGAAACATACGCGTGTTTCAATAAATCTGAATTCTGCCCGTTGTTTAGCGGCATTCGTGTCCGAGTTGCAGCCAGCCCCGCCCAAAAATGTATGCAGAGTAAGATAAAAATGGAATATTTCACATCACTGTTATATACAACATTTTCTAGCTAAAGTTGGCAAGATAAATCAAAATTTTAATTTAAAAAATGGTTTCCAGTGGCGCCACGAAGGCCGCTGCAACGGGTGCGGAAAGTCTTTCCAGCAGAAAATGTTCAACTTCCAGCAAAAAGAAAAGAAGGTATCGATTTTTAAAAACCATTTTTATGCCTATATCACTTTAGGAGACAATAGCAGTCGCTTGTTCCTGGTGCAAGGAATCCTATCATCTGAAAAACTGCTTCAATCGTGAAAAATTGGGTGAAAAGTGGGTTTTACACTTCAATTTGCAGTGAATTATAATTATCGATTGATTTTTCGAACTTATCGATTTATCGATTACAGATGTGACCGTGGTGCCCTTCGCGACATGATTGTGCCTCCTAATTGGATTCTCCGATTGCCTTGTAGAAAAAGGAATAAACACAAATTACCGGTTAATCGACAGAGCAAACGGGTCAGTTTTCAATCAAAAAAATGATAAAATTAAAGCAAAAATCGCTAATTTTTATTGTTGACTAATTAAAAATCAAATTGTAAATGAAAAATACCGATTTTTCCAATTTAAATTGCATTCAGCCCACGGTTTGCAATTAGGGCGCGGTCCTTTGTAAACAGGGCGCGGAAACTTGTAAACGTCGGGCTGTTTTTGCATTCTTAACGTTTTGAAATTAATTAAGTGGCTTTTCAGTAATTATCTTTTAAAATTGATTAATTACAGCCTACTCGTCAGTTCGTTGTGAAGCCAACGGAACTCTACGCCTCAGGCCCTTCCCAGCCCCTAATTGTGTTTGTAAATCCCAAATCGGGTGGAAATAAGGTAATTTTCCCTTTAACAAGCCCATTTTGAAGTTTTTTAAGGGTTCTAAGGCCTTACACACTCTATGTTGGCTTCTGAATCCAAGACAGGTCTTCGATATCACAGCACTTAAAGGACCCAAATTTGGGTAAGTTATTGGTAAAATGAAATTTTGTATGAAAAATGGCTCAACCACCGTAACCAACTCTCTCGACCTATTCTTTACCTACATTAACCTAGTGATACTTGCTTACTGTAACCCAATTAAAAATACTGTAACTTTATAAAAACTTACCGTAACATAATGAAAACTTACTGTAGTCCAGGCGGTTTTCCACAGTAGCCTTAGAGCGACATACCGTAACGCAAACGCTACTTACCGGAATCCATATAGATGGTGATTTACTGCCTACCGTAATTCACCTACTTGCCATGACCCAAAGACATGACCTTATTAAAACCTACCGTAACTTTATGGTAACTTACCGTAATCTTATGGCGACTCACTGTAACCTTATTTGGCTTACGGTAGCTTTTTGCTGATATACCGTAACGCTACCTTCCTTAATCCAATGACGACTTACATTAAAGGGATTGTCAGGGGCCTTTTTATGCTACAGTAACCCCACGCTAATAAAAACCAACGCGGCACTACCTGCGATTACGATTGCCCGCGACTACTCCTTTGGGATTTGTTGAATTGATTTGGCTGCGAGGATCAAACCTCTCGCTGAGAGACGCAGACTGAACGAGAAACGCCGCCGAGAGCCTTTTTCCACAGCCCACTCAGCTGCCAGCTACATTTTTATGCATTTTCATATATTTGACGGCAGTTATTTAGCGTGTAATTATTTTAAATAGTGCAAAAACCGAAAAACGATTAAAATACACTTTTTAGAGCTAAAATTAAAACCGGGTTTGAAATTCCGCAAAGAAAATTTTGGCAAAGTGCCAGCTTGCCGATTTGCGCACACTTTTCTGTAAAACCGCGACGTCGCCTCTGCGCATGGCCGTTGGAACAAAATTTTTCACTTATTCATCATTAAAATACTTTTTCATCGGATACGTGCCTAACAAATGGGTATGGAATCCTGAAATAATAAGTTATGAATAATCAAATAGAATAAACTTGCAAAAGGCCCCTGACGGTCCCTTTAACGTACCAGTCAGAAACAACAACTTACTGGTAACATACAGTAAATTTATACTAAAGACAGCGATTGTTGACTACAGTAATCCAAGAGTCAACCCCACAACCCAATATTCAACTACCGTAGCCATATCTACAGCAAACTAATTGTCACTGATCTACAGTAACCTAACTGTTGCTAACCATAACATCTCATACAGTAACCTTTGGTCATATCACAAACTTAGACAAACTTACCCAAGACGAATTATCAGATACCACTACTCAATAGTTTCTATTGTAACCATACAGTAATCTATAGCAACCCAATAGTTACCTACCGTAACCCATTGATCGTCTTGTTTTTGTACCGTAACCTGTTTGCAAGCTACTAAATCAGTCGTTACCTACAGTAACCCAGTAATAATCTACCGTAACCGAATACTCTACCGTACTAAACTGTTATTTATCATACCCCTATTTTGCCAACCTACCGTATCCGAAATTTGGAAAAGTCTTTACAAATTTCTTTAAAAATTCCTTGCAGACTCGAAGTTTATCGAAAAGTCGTAACCCAACTGCGACTGCTCGTTTGCGGAGGCGATGGGACAGTCGGCTGGGTTCTGCAGACCCTGGACAATGTAAGAAACCATTTCACCAATTGCAATCAATCAATAATTCAATCGATATCGACTTTCTTTAAGCTAAACTGGCCTGCCTACCCCCCAATGGCAATTATGCCCCTGGGCACGGGAAACGATTTATCGCGCTGTATGGGCTGGGGTGGTGCCTTCTCCGACGAACCTCTGGGTCAGTTACTTCAAGCCATTCTCCATGAATCTACCGTAACCCACCTTGACAGGTCAGAATTCAAACTTTCTTACAGTAACCCCAGAAAACTTTTAGGTGGAGAATCGATGTGGAACCTAACGCCGATGCTCCGATCGAATCTGACGAACTTTCCGATGCAGTTCAGTCCTCCCTCCCACTCACTGTAATGAACAATTACTTTTCTATCGGAGCTGATGCACACGTGGCGCTGCAATTTCATCATAGCAGAAGTGAGATTTCAATTTTAAAATTTGAAATATTAATTTTTCAGGCGCCAACCCGCAAATGTTGAACAGTCGCCTGAAGAACAGGATAGCCTACGGCGGTTTGGGAACAATCGATCTGTTCAAAAGATCGTGGAAGGACCTTTGCGACTATATTTATATCGAGGTAGGGGAGGAGTTTTGAGTACGGTAATGACATTTTCAGTGCGACGGGGTCGATGTGACTCCGAGAATTAAGGAGTTGAAGCTGCACTGCATTTTGTTTCATAATATTACTTATTATGCTGGAGGTAGGGAGGGAGAGAGAAAGAGAGAGAGAGAGAGAGAGAGAGAGAGAGAGAGAGGGTGCGAGAGGCGGGACTGGGAGGCAGGGAGACAGGCAGGGAGATAGAGGGGTAGGTGGTATGAAAGCAGAAATATGGGAATGCACGGAGGTATTGAGGCAGAAAGACAGTGAGGCAAAGTGGAGCCAGGGAGGCAAAGAGGTAGGGAAGTAAGGAGACGGGGGACAGGCAGCCAAAAGGCAGGGAGGCCGAAACGAGGTAGAGGGTATGGAGGCAGAGAGACAGAAAGACACGGAGGTAATGAGGCAGAGAGACATGTAGGCAAAGAGGGACGCCAAGAGGTAGAGATTCAGTAAGACAGGTAGACATTGATGCAGACAGGCAGGAAGGCATGGTGGAGAGATGCAAAGAGGCAGGGAGGCAGGCAGAAGTGCGAAGAGGCAAAAAGTAGAGAACAGAAGAGGCAAAAAGGTAGGGAGGCAAGAATACAGGGATGCATGGAGGCAGACAAACGGGGAGGTAGAAGCTGCGAGACAGACCGACAAAGAGGCGGAAAACAGAAGAGACAGAAAGGTAGAGAGACAGACAGAAAAATAGGTAGGCAAAAAAGCAGGGAGGCGCATAGGCACTGAGACGAAGAGGTAGAGGGCATAGAGGCAGAGAAACAGAGAGGCATAAAGGAGGTGAGGCAAAAGAGGCAGACAGGAGGCGGAGATACAGATAGGTGAAGAAACAGTGGTGACAAAGATACATATGAATGCGGGGAAGTATAGAGGCAAAGAAGGAGACAGAAAAATAGGCGAACGAGAGCAGTTAGGTAAGGCAAGAAGGCAGAGAGATTGAGACAGAGATGTCGAGAGGCGGAGAGGCAGATATGAAGAGAGTGACGGAAAGTGAGAGAGATACATAGATAGTAAAAGAGACATATAAAGATAGATTTCATTCTAGGAACCGTTCCGTGGCCAAGTGACACAAGCGAGTCCCAACGTCCCTCCTGTTGCGACGGGAAGATCGAAGTCCTCGGTTTCACCACCGCCGCCCTGGCTGCCCTTCAAATGGGAGGAAAAGGAGAACGCCTGGCTCAGTGCAGTTCCGTCAAAGTCATAAGTCACAAAGCCATCCCCATGCAAGTCGACGGGGAGCCTTGTCTCTTAGCTCCTTCCCACATCAACCTCACTTTCCACAGCAAGGTAAGAGTTCAATAACCGTCTTTCGGGCTTGTGTCCTTGTCAATTCGGGTACCTAGGAACGAAAACACTATTTGAGGAGGGGAATTTCATTAACGGCAGTGTAAACATTGAGTTTCTAGGTGCCTATGCTGAGGAGAGACAAGAAGGCGGCCTGTACCCCGAACCTAATGCGACGGAACACTCGAACTGCGAGGAGAGACTCCCGGGTGAGGAAATTGAGTTACCGTGTTTTCGGAGCGGGGCAGGCATTCAAGTGTCAGCTGATACCCGTCGTCTGACCAATCTTCCTTGTTTTGTCTCACTCAACGTCTCAATCAGGGTTACTTTATGCTCTTTTGGAGAGTCACTTTTCTCCTCTAGCCCTCTTGCCTATGACTCTATACTTCTGTCTGTGCCTCGCTTTCTGCCTCTTCTTTTCCTCTTCATATCTCCATTTTGCTGTCTAAGCATCTCTACATCAAAGCACTTATCTCTTCATTTATGTTTTGTCTCTCTCCTCCGCCTTCTCTTTATCTCCGTTTCTATATTTTTGTCTCTCCACCTCACTACTTTATATCTTATTCCCTCAACTCTCTATCAGCACGTCTCCGTTTTTCCATTTCCTGTCTCTCTGTCTCCTTAAATATCTCTTTTCTTTTTCTTTCCTATTTCGCCTCCGTATCTCTATCTCCGTCTCTCTAAATCAATGTCGCTTCTCTATCGCCGTTTCACCACCTACGTCCCTTTCTCTCTTTCTCCTCTGCATCTTTGTGCCTCTATAACTTCATCTCCCTGCTTCTTTTCGTCTCATCTCTTCTGTACCCAAATGTCTCCGTCTCTTCATTTTCTCTCAATATCTCTGCCTCCCTGCAGTTCTGAATCACAGTCTCTTTCGGTCTCTTTCTTCTCTTTTCTGAAATTTCTCTCTCTCTCTCTCTCTCTCTCTCTCTCTCTCTCTCTGTCTGTCTCTCTCTGTCTCTCTCTGTCTTGCTTTCTGTCTCTCTTTATCTCTCTCTCTCTCTCTCTCTCTCTCTCTCTCTCTCTCTGCCTCCGGCCCTTCTCTGGCTCCATGCCTCCAGCTCTTTATGTCATTGTCTCTCTGCCTCTTTAAACCACTGCTATCTCTCAATCTCCTATATTTTATCCTCCGCCTCCAAATTTCAGTATGTAAGTTCCCAACACCGCAAGGATTCTCTCTTTTCTTCTCCTCTCACCTCACTTTAACTCCCCTTCTGTAGGTGCAGTCTACATCGCTCATAATGCAACTGCCAGTTGTCGTCGTGGGAAGACACGACTACGACACCTACAAAGACTGTTTCGAACGACTCAAAGACACAGGTAACCCTTTTTTGTAATTTTCTAAAGTTTGTATTTTGTAAATTCAGCCTACGAACTTGGCGTCGTGAACGTCGAAGCTGAATGTGAATTGGTCGCGGCCCGCCAGCAGATCCAAAAGATGATCCTGTCCAAGTCCTCACTCCCCTACGAGCCCTCCCGAGACTGGCGATTTTTAGACTGTACGTTCCATTGTTTCTCTGTCGTATAGAGATTGAATATATAGATGTGACAAATGCTGAGGAAGGCACATTCCGTGTTTCTCGTCACCAGGAGAATGTTCACAGCGTTTCTGACATTTGCAACACGGACGAGTGTCTCCTGATCCTGGACGACGCTTTTCCCTCAATCACTGCTAAAGAGTGTTCAGACGTTGTTTTCGCCACTCAGGGGTATGTAACTCATTTTTCCAAGTTAGAAATCATTTTTTCAGAGAAATAGTGCCACCTCAGCCGAGGAAACACAGTTCACGGCGGATAAGCGAGACTTTGCGGATTGTGCTGTGCAGCGACGCACAGGAAACACACTTATAGGTTGGTTTTTAAAGATCTATTGCGAATTTAAAGGCCTAACGTCGACTGAAAGGTCTACTTTAGGAGGTCGATGTTCCGCGTTGCCGAAGAATGACACGAGTACCTACGGTTGATCCCGTTGATGGGCCGTTTGTTTCAGAACGGCATAATATGTAGATTTTTCGAGAGAGGGCGCAAATGTATTTCGTTAAATTTCTATGTCTTGTGATAAGTTATAAAGTATTTTATTTCGAATTTTTGAAGAGTTCAGAGCAGACTTCAAGAATGATAGAGGTCCATGTCTCTGTCTCTGTCGTCTCTGTCTCACTCACTCTCTCTCTCTCACACACACACACACATACTATCTCTCTCTTTTCTTATGACAAAACACTTTATTGCAAACAACGATCCATTGTTCTTCTGTTGCTGCTAATTTGACCTACAGTTCAAAATCAAAGTCTAGTCCCTTAGGATAGCCGGCTCCTTCGATGTCAGCCGCTGACAAGGAACGACGGTTCCTTGCAGATCTGACCTGAGCTTTGGGAATACCAGCCTTCGGGCCATAGACGATAGGGCTGAAAGATATGCATGTGTGTGTGTGTGTGTGTGTGCGTGTGAGTATGCGTGTGCGTGCGTTCACGTGTGTGCGTGTGCGCGTGCGTTTGTGTGTGTGTGTGCGGTATGTGTGTGTCTTTATATGCGTGCGTCTTTTGTGCGTGCGTTTATGTGTGTGTGTGCGTGTGCGTTAGCGTGTGCATGTGCATGTGCATGTGCATGTGCGTGTGCGTTAGCGTGTGCGTTAGCGTGTGCGTTAGCGTGTGCGTTAGCGTGTGCATGTGCATGTGCATGTGCATGTGCATCTGCGTCAACGTGTGCGTGTGCGTGTGAGAGTGTGCGTGTATATGTGTGTATGTGTGTATGTGTATGTGTGTATGTGTGACTCCACACGTGCATGCACCAACCTATCTTCATAAATGTCGTAGGAACGAATACTTTCGTATACGTGGCCAAAAGGGCGTCTAGAATCCTGACCAGATGCGTAAACAGCAAAGAACAAAGCTAGAAGGACGAAAGCGATCTTCATGTTGCAGATTGTGAAAAAGGAAAGCCAAAATCGGGTTAAATATGGGCGTTACTATGGAATTCCAAATTATTTTAATGTATTTTCATGTTGAACGCAAGAATTTATGCAAAAATGCATTATTCAAACATTTTTCAAATTCATTTGTATTTTTACAGATAAAAATGTGAATAATTACACAGCTGAAATTCTTGAAGACGGGAGGTGATAGAGGATTTACCGTTAAAAAAAATTTCGTGTGAATGAGTTTTGAAAAAAAAAGTTTTAAATTCAATTTCACACCACTTTTCCCGTGTAAGCATATTTATTTTTAATTTTATGTACCAAAAATAATAAAAACACCTCTCCTGAAGCTATTTCTGGTTATTTACCGTGTCGTAAACCGTCCCAAACAAAGGAATGTTGCTAGTACACCTGCGTACCTACAATCAACCAACAATGGCTGTTTTTAGGGCACCACATCGTCTATAAAAGCGCTCCAATCCCAAAAAAAGATACCGTAATGCTGTTCTCTCTTATTTTCTACCTACCTATTTTTTTATTCTGCAGTGCTACAGACCCCGGTAGGTATACGGTACCCAAAAGAGACTCTAAGACCTTTAAGAAATTTCCAAAAACTATTTCAATCCCGAAAACGACAATTGCCTTCCTAAACCGTGTGTCCAAGGTACGATGTGCCATTGTTTCTCTGTTGACATTGCAATTTAGGCCATTGCTGTAAAGATGTCTTTGGCGATGTGTTTTGTTGCTGGAACGATCGGGAAAAACGCGCCGTGCCGGTGCGCTTCCACTCAGCTGTTGTGCGCAACATAATTAATCAATAAATCTATTTATTTT
Source organism: Oscheius myriophilus (assembly GCA_964057215.1). Lineage (NCBI taxonomy): Eukaryota > Metazoa > Nematoda > Chromadorea > Rhabditida > Rhabditidae > Oscheius > Oscheius myriophilus. Next base: position 2,236,986 of record OZ059903.1, read on the forward strand.
TTAAAATCTCAACTAATTATCACCAGAAGTAATCTCATAAACCGGAAAAAGATCACAGGATGAGGTATAGATCGATTGTCAACCGCTACTGCTTCTCAATCACGTCGTACACGGCGTTCTGGAGGGGGTAGTAGGTGCGACAGAGGTCGTAGAGCCCCGTTTTCAGCCCATTCGTCACGTAGGAGATCACCACGCGGTTCTTCAGGTCGTACAGCGCCTGTTGGCACCCGTGGCCCGTGTGACCGACGACGTAGGGGACCTGGAACAGGGAAATTCATTGAATTTTCAGAAAACTGGGCAACAATCAGCATACTTGGTGTTAAAAAATCCAAATTTTCTCGGCCCCGGCCCAAACTAAACGGGTCAGCCCGACATTTATGCCCAACTTTGATTGGAAAATAAAAAAATTTATTGGCGGACCGTCCCGCTCCCAACGATTGCCATGGGTGGTTAGAATTCGCTAAAACTACTTCTTCGGAACGTGGCAATGTTTCAATGTTGAAATTAGAATTTTATTGGTAAATAGGATACTCAATGTAAGCAGCCAAATCTGTTGAATTCGCTTTGAAGAATATTTAGACTTAATATGAAATCTGACACTTTTGTGACAATATTGACTTTTGTTATGGGTTGCGGTAGACATAGGTGAGTGTTTTGATTAATGTGCCACCGATAAGTTTGGGGGCGAAAAAATGCGTAGCCCCTAAACTTTGGAGTCGGCCAATAAGTTAATATCCTAAAAATTGGGATAACCCCCGAATTCTGAGGCCTCAAAACTTGTTAACATCCTTTAAAATAGGGCTCAAGATAAGCCTTGGGTACTGGGGCCAAAAAAATTGGATAAGCCTCCAAATTAGGGTGGTGAGCCCCAGAATTCGGGGTTACTTAATTTAAAAATTGGGATAACCCCCCCCCCCAATACTGGGGCCTCAAAACTTGCAAACACCCTTAAAAATAGGGCTCAAACCTACTATATGCCCTGGGTAGAGGGTCGACAAAAAATTAGATGAGCCTCAAAATTAGGGTGGTGAGCCCCAGAATTCGGGGTTACTTATTACTTAATGTAAAAATTGGGTAACCCCGAATTCTGAATACATCTTTAAAATAATGGCTTAAACCGTTAAGGTCTTGGGCACAGGGGGCCTTAAAATTTGCTGATCTCTTAAATTAAGGACTTAAACTTTGGGTAGGCCTTAACTTCAGGACCTACAATTTGGCTAATCACCCTTAACGAGCCATTTTTGAAAAAAAAATCTAGTATCGGCGGACGTCTAAGGAAAAAGCGACTTTTCTCTCTCCGTCTCCGCAATTTGCACGCTCTTTGGCCTACTGCAATGCGCGTTTTTGGTATTATCCCAATTTGGCGGCAGATTCAGAACATTGATTGACTTTTTTTAAAGTTACAGTAACCCTGAGCCACCTAATGCAAGCCATAACTAAAAATCACCCCCCCCCCCCCATTTTCATTCGGCTTCCCATCCTTTTTAGTTCAAAACATTGGTACAATGTCCGTTCCTTCTCTTCCTAACGCAAAAACTTATCAATAGGGCTCGTTTACGGGTGGTCCTGAAGATAAGAGCCAGAAATAACTGCTTATTCGCTTTTTTTACTCTGAGAGGTGCGTCAAGGAAATCTGTGCTTCATGACGTGGCTGGCTACCAAATGTCAACAGTAGCCAGTCAAATTTAAAAAAAAAAAACAAAATTCCAGTACCCCTGCCCTGTTGAGCGGCAGATAGAGCATTCCATTGCCCTTGGCGACCTTGTCTCCGAATAGCAGGTCCGTCTGGTTAATGTGGTACTTCTGAAGACTCTCCAACATTTCCCTCCCGACCAGCTTCTCATTGACCAACTGAAATCGCACCATTTAAAAAATAGTCACTTCGTTCTCAAGAACCCCCAGCTTCTGAATCCTTACCATATTGAATATCTGTCCGAGGGAGTTGGCATTTCCTATTCCGAGGGCGGCAGCCTGCTCCAAACTGTGGTAATCGGGGTTGTTCACGGTGGCTCGGTGGACGGCCTCCAGCCAGGAGGGGTTGCTAACGGCGCGAGAGAGGGGAGTGTCCTGGAACGAAATAGGGGATTCTTGAATGGATACGGAGCGTTTGGAGGGCTCGATGCGTAAGTCGCCATCCTCCACGGTGCCTCGGAGGCTGTGTAAGCTACTCTTTAACACAGAAAAGTCGGTGTCCACCCATACAACATCGACGGCTTGGGCTCTCGCCAAGAAGAATTGCCCATGCTTAAAGGGTGGGGGTCTCGCTTAGACCCAAGCGACGGAGCTGAGCCCATGTTTGTGTCCACCAGGAAATACGCCCTACTGACATTTCCGTATAAACAAACATCCACTCAGACGCTGATTTTGTTAGTTATCTTTGGACCCTCCAAAAGCACATATTCTCATGTCCTACAATTGACTACATTTATGAGATACGCCAATCGTTACAGGACCCAAAAGCAGGCATGGGCCGGAAGTTAGCGATATACCCTGAACGCATCCCCTTTTGTAAGAAATTTGGCATTTCGTGGGGACAACAGCCATGTGTTAAAGCCCGCCCTTTCAAACTTCTATTACAAAGGGAGAGTGCGTTAAAACTCATAAGCCCCCTGTACCGCAATTCGTACCAGCCGGGTGTCAATAGGGACTAAAATGACGTCATTTATGACACACAAAAGGTTGCGATATATAGCCGCCAAGCTCTGGGGTGTCGTGGATCCATAACTTGGGTATGATTGAACCCCCAAACATTTTTTTTCGGACTGGAACATGCCAGGTGAGTCACTAGGGCCTTATCAGTTAGCAGGTAACATCATTTTCGACAATTTCTAACTGATAACGGAGTGAGGCAACAGGTCCGTTCAGAATCGTCAGGTGAGATCAAGGTAGACTCGAGCCTCTCTCTCTCTCTCCTCTTACCGTAGCCAAACTCCACAGATGCCTAAAGTACCAGATGACTCTCCAATCGTTGAGAACCTCTCCCACTCGCTCCGTCATCGTCGGCGTGTGAACGCGCGCAACGCGCCACGACTCACTCTTCGGCAGGCCAATGTGGAAATCGATACCTGAAATATTCGTCTCCTTATGATCTCTCTATCTCTCTCTCTCTTACCGTTGGGTCCTGTGATCTCCTCCCTCAGGAACTGTCCAATCCCTCTCTTCTTCTCATCCGCGTGACGGACGATCTGATCCACCAGCCAGCTGAAATTGAACTGTTTCAAAGATTTTCCGCCCCGGGCCGGCCCGTAGCCATCGTTTGCATCATTTACGTTCCTTTCAAAAGGCTATAAAACCACTGACCCATATACGTATGGGTGGTAGCCACTGGCGGTTCCGGGAGGCCATTTTGGAGGCTCCTGCTCCAGAAGAACTCTCATTTTGTCATGGTCAGCTGCGATCTCCTCCGTGATAGGCGTGTCGATGTAGGCAAGACCGGCCTGAAAATGGAGATTCCAAAGGAGAAATTAGCGTAATTCGGGTATTTTTTGGTAAACGATATTTCAGCATACAAACTGTATATCAATTGGCATTTATGATCGAAAAATCGTGAATAAATCGGTATTATTCAATAGAAACCTAGGGGGAATCTGCATTTTTGGCGGAAACCCGTGCAAAAAACGTAAACAGAAAACTCTGCGGGACATTTTCGCTGAAAATCGTGTAACAGTTGTAATATTTGGGCGAAAACATGCGGTAGTGAACATTTTTGTCCGAAAACCGCGCGACCATAGGTATTTTTTGTATTACAAACCCATAAAAACTAAAACCTGATATTTAGCCTACACGGCGGGGAGCCGCGGAAATCGGGATGGACCTGGCTGTCGCTAATTCTGACGCTTACAAAATACGATATATCGCGGTATCGGCTGGCACGAATGGCGTGTTTTACAGAAACACGCCATTCGTGCCAGCCGAAAAAAAAATCATGCACTTCGCGCGGAATCCGCGGATTTCATGATTTACCGCGGCGTGTTTCCATAAAAAACATGCCGGCTCCGGCGTGTTTCTGTAAAACACGCCATTCGTGCCAGCCGATACCGCGATATACCGTATTTTGTAAGCGTCAGAATTAGCGACAGCCAGGTCCATCCCGATTTCCGCGGGGCCATTTGCTAGACTCACCGTGCCTAAAAACCCTACGGCAAACGGCATTTTGTATGAAAACCATGCGCAACTTTACGATTTTTGTTGAAAATCGTGCGGCATTCGACATTTTCTACAGAAAACCGTGCGATAATCGGCATAAGTTGCACGTATGGTATTTTTGTGAAAATAATGCGAAAAATGGCACTTTTGGTTAAAAACTGTGCGACCATCGGCATTTTGTATGAAAACCATGCGCCACTTGACGCTTTTTCGTTGAAAGCCATGAACCAACTGGCACTTTTGGTGGAAAACAGGATACTTTTAAATTGTAATCGATACTTTTAAACTGCAAAACCCATTCCATCTTCGACGTGCCAAAGTTTGTATGTTGTCCATATTTCCAACTGTTTACCCACCATGTGAGTCAGTGCCATTTGCACAGTGACGTTCCCCTTGCCATTCTGGGCGAATCCCGGCCAATGTTTCGCCACCAGGTCGTCGTACCTAAAAATCAATAACCTCAAACCAATATCGATTGAAACCCCTACCGTAATCTGCCCCTCTCGACCAGTAGAGCAACGCAAGCGGCGGCAACTCCCTTCGTCGTTGAAAATGTAATTGTCATCGTGTTCTGTAGACAGTCATTAAAAAAAACATGGCAAAGGAAATCCCCACCTCTTTCCATTTCCGGGCCGCTTGGCGGTCCGCGTAGCCGCCCCACAGATGACAAACTCGCTCGCCTTTGACAAAGACGGCCAGAGAGGAGCCCTCGTGCTCCCAGCCCTTTTGGAAATTCGATCTGAAGATTTTTATTACTGAGGGCACTGATTTTTTGAAACAATTTTCCGAAGTATTCTGTTAAAACTATGCGGCAATCGACTGTTAAGTTCGGAATTCGGCAGCATTCTGGTAAAATCGTGTGGCAATCGGCATTTTCAGAACAAACCCGTGCGGAAATTTACAGTTTAGGAATAAAACCGTGCGGCAATCGGCATTTGTATGAGAAAACTGTGCGGCAATAGGCAGCATTCTGGAAAAATCGTGTGGCAATCGGCATTTTCAGAACAAACCCGTGCGGAAATTTACAGTTTAGGAATAAAACCGTGCGGCAATCGGCATTTGTATGAGAAAACTGTGCGGCAATAGGCAGCATTCTGGAAAAATCGTGTGGCAATCGGCATTTTCAGAACAAATCCGTGCGAAAATTTACAGTTTAGGAATAAAACCGTGCGGCAATCGGCATTTGTATGAGAAAACTGGGCTGCAATCGGCATTAAAGTTGTAATTCCGTGCTGCAATCGGCGTGTTTAGGAGAAAACTGCGTCAATCGGCAGTTTACAAAGAAAACCGTGCGGCAACATACATTTTTAGGGGAAAAACGCACGGAGTTTTTCAGTTTGGGAATAAAAACGTGCGGAATTTGACAATTCAGTGAGAACGCCGTTCGGCAATCTGTTATTTTGTAAGCAAGCCATATTTTGTAAGCAAGCCATAATTAGCAATTTCGGGTTAAAACCATGTGGCAATTGGCGTTTTCAGAAGAAAACCGAGCGTAATCAACAATTTTGGATGAAAACCGTGCAAAAATCGGCAATTTTAATGGGAAACTAAGCATGACAGACAAAATTTCGGCACGAAAGAGGTCCCACAGCGCGCTTAGATTCTCATGAAAGGTCTACAGTAACCCCATCCTTTAAACTGTGTTCATACACAGCTCGCCGACACCGGACATAGCCAGCCTAAAGGACTATTTGTCCCGGTCCCGTCACGATTTTAATTAATTTTTTCCATACAAATCCGGATATTACCGCGGATAGTAGCCGTTTTCGTTTCCGATAACCGGACCAATCCGCGGGTGGCCCCGTGGAAGCTCCGCGCGTTGATGTACGCTGCTAAGTGCAAGCTGCACGCAGCTAATATGAACTTTTCGTTGTAGGATACCGTCATGGATAACCGTCAAGGACCGGACATAAGGATTTGGTTTCAAAATCTGTTTAACTATGAATTTTTATTTGATCCGATTATGATAACCTTAAAGAGCTCTATTGAAAACCTATAGAGCAATTCTTTGGATACCGACGAAAAATTCTTCGCTGAGATAGAGCTTTTCGAAAATTTCAACTGCATTTTTCTACCCTTCAGAGGAATTTGTTTGCCACCAAAGAATTGCTCTATAATCTACCGATGTAGAGCTACAAAATATTAATTGAACTCATTTTATGAAACCTTCTGGTTTCTGAGATTTTGTGACGGATAGTTTTAATTGACATAGCGCACACATGTCCGCGGTCTAGTTCAAATGGCGAGCTGTGCATAATTTAGCTTCGGAGCATTTTTGAATTCCCTGCCGTGCCAAAGTTCTCCTGTGAACAACCAAGATTTAACAGGCAATTTTGAAAATCCAATTTCACAACTGAGGCAACAAACTCACAAGAATAGTTCCCGGACATGTTCAAAAGCAATATCGCAGGTTCCTTCGACAACGACGGGAAGCTCTGTCCTCAGGCTCTCCTGGATTTTAACAAAGAGGAAGGCAAGGACAATCCCCAGTAGACCAACTTTGGCAAAGGTTCCCATGTCCTGGAAGGGTGAGGAAACAGAGGCCATGCAGAAATGATGAAGGTAACTAGGGAGATACCCCGAGGTGGAATTTTGATGCGATTGCAATCCTTATCGTGTGGCCTATGGCTTCCTATCAGTAGTGTATAGAAACATCACGGGTGAACAGCCGATTTTATTCTTGGAACGTGTAAACATAACAACGAACAATAACAAAATAAAACAATAACCAACAGAGAGCTTCAGATGAGGAGCTTCTCGACGTCCTCCTTCAGCTTCTGGATTTGAGATCTGAGCTGAGAACCCTCGTTCTGGGTGATGGAGGCGGCGATCACGGGACGGGTGACACCGCAGGCGCGACCGAGAGCGGCCTTGCTCTTGACGAAGACGTAGGGCACGTTCTTGTCCTCGCAGAGGAGAGGCAGGTGGAGAAGGATCTCCAGAGGCTCGGCGTCGGCGGCCATGACAATGATCTGAAATGATGACATAAATAAAGAACAAAACATGAGACAAAGGCATGGAATAGTCGGAAACAACGACTTACCTCCGAGATACCCCTGTTAAGGGTCTTGGTGGCCTCGTTGGCACCCTTCTTGAGCTGCTTGTAGTTCATCGCCTGCTGCACAAGGTCGAGCAGCTTCTGAGACAACTGAGTATCGGCCAGGGGGTAGGCCTTCGGGTTGACTCCATCATCGGCCATTTTTTCCGTTTGTTAGTTCTTTGAAGAGAATTTACCCAAGTAACTGAAAAGAAATAGTTACTAAACTATACGAAGAGAAATAAGATGGACGAAATGAAGCAACGAAAAACCACTCAACGTATATACTTTTGAAAGAATACTCATTGTTACAAAACCAGAGCTAAAAGAACAAGAAACAAGTTCAAATCATAACAAAAGCAGAAAAAAACAGTTTTTTTTTGTTTTCCAAAGCGAATAAAACCCGTCAAAGCCCCTGTTTCAAGCTCACGGTGATTCATTTTCGCTTATTAACTCAATTTTATTAAAAATCAGCATTTTGGTTAATTAAAATTGTAAACACACATTAACAACGCGAAAAAAGCGGAGCGAAAACATAAAAAAAAGGACGACGCGAAAACACTGGCCCAAAATTTGGTCCGCTGCCAACAATTCGAAAGATAGCAAGGTCTCGCCGCGTTCGCGATTACGGTAGCCGTATCTTCCGCTTTTCCATTTTCGCCGTTTGAATTTCGCTTTTTAATTTTTAAAAACCTTTTTAAATTTACATTACTTTGATTTAAATATTTAATTTATTTTCTAAAATTAATAATACACTTATTAATATGTATTTTTCAGCGATGGGTAGCGAGGAGAAAAAGAAGAAGATAAAAATTCTTCAAATCTCCAACATTTCGATTTCGGCCAGCCGCGACCATGTTTTCAGCATGTGTCAGTACATCGGGAGAATCGACGATATTAGGGTGGGTTTTATGGGCATTAATTTAAGCCAAAAATGATAAATTTGCGGGGTTTTGTTTCAAATTACCCTAAAATTGTGGTTTTTAATGGTACTTTGTTTCCAGATGTACCCCAGTGACGCAAACTTAACTTCAACAACTACTCAGAAGGTGGCTTTCGTGAAGTTTGACGACGATCGCTGCGTGGAGGTCGGCCAGCACCTGACCAACACCGTTCTCATCGACCAGTCGATTGTCTGCGTCCCTTGGCTCCACGGTTGGTTTTTTTTAAACCTATTTTTATGTAAATAATTGGGTTTAGATGTGATTCCTGATGAAACTACCTTCATGAACAGCGGAGGTGTCGCCATGGCCGGAGTCCGCCAACTGCCTCCCCACGTGACGAACAAAGTCGCCACTGACGCTGACGGTCATTCTATTGTAAGTTTCGCCTTTTTCTGCTTTGAATTCCTACTCGCTGCATTTTTTTCTATTTTCAGTGTGCTGAAAACCACGCACCCCTCGCAATGTGTTTGTAAACCCTCCAATGAAATATAGCTATTTTTCAAATTACAGAGTTTGAGTCAGCACGAGACGATGAGCTGAGAACAGGGAATGGTGGTTTGTTCGTAGGCTCGCAGAGATTTTTTCAGCGTTTAGAAAATTTAAATTGGGGAATGGAACTAATAGACCCATGTTTCAGTTGCTTACAGTCGACCCGACGCTGGAGCAACTCGGACTGCCGGCCTACCCGCAACTGCCTGGAGACACGGATCCGGCCAAGGTGGAGGAGATTCGCAGGACGATCTACGTTGGAAATCTGCCAAAAGGAGTGGATGGGCAAGCCGTCGCCGACTATTTCAGCATGTTTGGCGAGGTTGGTTTAGACTCACTTACAGCACGATGAAACAGTATATTTGTTACTCAGTAGATGCTAGAAGCAAAATTTGATTTAGTTACAAAGGTGGGCGAACCTGACAGATTACCGTGGTTAAGTCGGCTTATTACAGTTTTTGCGGCAACAATGAGGATTTATGCCTTAGCAATGTACACGTAGAACCCGAAGCCTGGGAGCTCAGAGAATGTTTTAAATTCCCGCGCTTTGACGTGCGTATGTTGTACCAAAACAGCTGAGCAAATGTCCACTCCGACTTGCGCGGCTGCTATTGCGAAGCCCGCCATGGATTTGGAACTTTTAGTGACGAAAAGATAGGAAAGCGGCCGTCTACACGCAGGGACAGCTGCTCTACATACCCGAATATAGTTGTCGCCAAATTGGAATCATACCAGTAAATTTAGAAAGTTTCAGTCATGCTCTGTCGAAACGGAATGTTTTTCAGTCTAATCTATCGTCGGGACAGCATGTTTCCGCAACTAGCATATCATTTCCCTTTGGCGACAGCTATGGCATGCATTTTTGACCGCTCAAGTGGTATGCACAGGTGGAAATGGGTTAAAATTTGACTACTTGCTTTTGTAGCGGTACTACCTTTACCGTTTTCATGCTGTTCAAGTACTCGCTTTAGACTTAAAAAATTGCTTGAATCCGCGATTCGGCGAAAATGAAAAAGAAGAGCTTGGAAACTCATTTTCAAGTGTTCTAGTTTTGAAATCTACGAAACTTTGAAAATTGTACAATCGCGCTATCTCATCGATTCTTTGAATTGAGTTTATAAAAAAAATCGGGGAAAGAACCGGGGAACATAGGTTCTGCTCCCTTTTTCATAGGCACCCGTGTAACTATTACGACCAACGGAATGTACTGTATACATGACAAACATGTTTTACACATAATGTAGACTTTTTTCAGGTAATGTACGTTAGAATGGCTCAAGTTCCTCCAGCTCTGCCATGCGCCTACGCCTACGTGGAGTATTCCCAGCAGACCAGCGTCCCCGTCGCGTTGCAGAACAATGGAACCGACTACGAGGGTCGTGCCCTGAAGTGAGTCATTTTTTTGTTGCTATCTTTTTGGTCCTACAACGAAAATCAGACTTTTCATGCTGGCTATTTTAGGATCCAACACTCCAGGGTCGCCATTATCAAGCCCCAACAGAAAACGGCCGACCAAGCTTTGGAAGAGGTCGAGGAGGCCATTCGAATGGGCAAGGGTGGAGGTTAGTATAGATTTTTTATTTTGTAGCTTGGTTTTTTTTAAACATTAAAATTCTTTTAAAATGCGTATTTCAGACCGTCGTTCGCGAACTCCGCGCCGTCGCCGTTCTCCCTCCCCTCGGAGGAGGAGCCGATCCAAAGAGCGCCGTCGTTCTCGCTCGCGCAGCCGCAGAAGTCGCAGCAGGAAGAGGAGCAGGAGCAAGGACCGCAGACGCAGCCGTGACAGGAAGCGCAGTCGCAGCAAGTGGGTTTCCAATTGTTCCCGAAAATATAGTTGATTTTAGGGATCGCCGCCGTCGTTCGCGTTCCAGGGACAAGAAAGATCGCGACAGGAAGAAGTCGAGATCCAGGTCGAGGGATAGGAAGAAGGACAGAAAGGAGAGGAAGAGGAGTCGCAGCAGGAGCAAGGAGAGGGAGAGTGAAAGGAAAAGGGTTGGTATTTTTAATTCGATTTTTTGATTATTTTAAATTTTGGAGGCCTACATTCGGGGGGCGGGGCCAAAGAGACCCTCAGGACAAAAGCCCTGCCCCTTTTGGCGAAGCTCCGCCTCTTTGGCCCCGCCAATAGGGACCAGAATGTCGGCGTTATGATCCTCAAAGCACTGTTTAATACAAGTTTCACAAGACAAGGTTTAACTTATGGCTGGCTGGAAGAAATTTTAGAACCATTTCTTGTAAGCAGCCGGGTCGTGAGTCGATAGTGAACTAAAACCTTTTTTTTCTCTTCAAATAAGAAGGTCGTCATTTTGTTCGCCTGTTGCAAAATTCCCTTTATTTATATTAATTTCTTGTTTTCCCGAAGCACGGCTGGATCATAAGAGTAAATCTCACGCGGGTTGAATTGCTTTGGCCGGCGGTTCCCAGTGCCTTCTTGCGTAGTTAGACGTTGAGCAGTAACTTCTGTAGTCGAATCCGGATTTAGCTGGAAAGCGGAGCGAAGGTGGAACCAAACGCTCGGTGGTATCGGGTGAACGCTCCATGAATTCCAAAATTCCTTGTACCCGCTTTATTGCAACCAGAGTACGGATTTTCCTGAGGGGGTTCCGGCGCCCAGAAAGCTTAAAACAAACATTAAAATATTGGTGTAATGGGAGCTGAAACGATAGTTCTTAATACGGATGTTGATGTTCAGAAACACGACTGTCTAGAACAGCATTCAGGCATTTGAATCCTGTGAGCGGTGGGCTGAAAGTTTGCGATTTTGTTTTGCGCGCCCCCTCCTTTTTTCAATTAAAACCCCCTTAGTTTGCTGGTTAGCTACAGTAATACCTAACAGCCGGCTGTCTACGGAGGGGTCTAAACGAAACTGAATGATAATTGAATGTTTAAAATTAAAGGCCGGAAAATTAATGGAATAGAACTTCTTTTTAGACTTGGCGAAGAGATTACATGTCTGTTTCAGGATCGTCGTGAGCGGTCGGCGGAGAAGGAGAAGAAAGTAAAGCAGGAGGTGAAGGAGGAGATCATGGAGGAAACCAACGGCAAGTCTCCAGACAAAAAGAAGGACGAAGACGATCTGTTGAGAGAGCAGGTCATGCAGACTATGTCCACCACCAAAATCGAAGGCAACCAGTCAGTTTTCTCTCAATTTTGTTTCTAAAAGCTCGTTTTAGGTCCGGCGACGAGCCTGACAAGGCTCCGACGAAGGTGCGAAACGAGCGCAAGCCTCTGGACAGCGACAGTGACTAGTTCTGCAATGGGCTGTGTTTGACAGATCTCAGTTGAATTGTGTAAGATTTTGCAATCGGCGGTTGCCAGTTCAATAAATGTACCGTCATTTTGCCCCTTCTCTTCTTTCCGATTCGATTCACGCCGTTACTTCTCAGTAGATGGTGCTATAGAACGAAAAACAGTCTTCTAGAATGCTTCGCCGGGTTTTCACCACCTCGGCCAGACGTCTCCACGCCAAGCAGCTGGTCTACTCCGAGCACGGCGACCCCTCCAAAGTGAGGCCTTAAAACAATATGTTAAAATGTGGCAAAACTTTTGTTCCGGCACCAATTGTTCAGCTCTCATGTACCTCTTTCGTTTTTTCGAGCCAGCCCGATTTCAATGCCCAAGGTTTTCTAGCCGGGCCGGCCCACTTCCCAAAATTCATCTGCCAGCTCGTCCCCACCTTTTGCCATGATTGGGTTACGATCAAGCATGGCAACGGGCCGGCCCGCTCAAAAAATTTTCACGGCCCGGCCCGACTCATCCGAAAATTTATGCCTTTTTTCAATGTAAAAATCAAAAAAAACGAAAAAAAAAATTTCGGGCCGGCCCGCTTCAAAATTTTTCTCGGCCCGGCCCCAAATTTTGCCATGCTTGGTTACGATAAGCTCGCCCTTTCCAGGGGGTTGTTACCTTGTTCGGGTATGCCTTCAGGCTTCGTTCTTTGCCTATTCGTGTTATTGTCTTTTTTCCAAAACAAAAAAAAACCACCGCAAATTTAAAAGACGGGGTGGTCTGGTCCGGCCGCGGCAGTTAATTGCCAGCTCTATCATGACTCCTATTGTCCCTGGGTTAAGTTTGTAGTTCGATTTTACTGACCCCTCTTGGTATAATTTTGACAAGTACAGCAATATCGATTGATTTTCATGCAAAATCGATTGATCTTGGGATATCGATCGATGTTTTGGGCCGCCGGCACCCCCTCTTCACATATAAAATTACAAACTATGGCCCACCCCTTCTATTGACCACCGTTTTACGTCCCCAAGGGTTTTTCCTACTGTATTCCAAACTTATCTGTTCTTATGGCACCCGTGGGATGGAAACAAACTATAGAAAGTTGTTTTTTTTCTACGCAAATAGATTTGCAACAGAATTTTTTTTTACGTATATATGTAGCAAAGACGATCCATACGTCGTCAACGTACCGCAGGGGTATATTTTGCGACTGCCCCTTATACTAGAAACCCTTTTCAAAATTTGCGGCGGACCCCTCCCTTTACAAAAAAAATGGCCAAATATGAGACGATCTTCAAAAACGGTGGGTCACATTTAAGCAAAGCGTTCGTTGTTTTTCAAAACTTTTTGGTGGAGAGGATTTTCCTTCGAACGCAGTTTCCCTGTGTCTATGCTTTTCGACCCCACTTTCAATTATGCCCTTCAGTACTGCGTAGAACTGAAAATTTCTTTCTCTGAAGTCGTAACATTCAACCTATTTTTGTTTGAATCAGGAGAATACGACTTGCACTATGTCATGGATTCTGAAACCCATGGTTGACCATTTCAGGCGCCTGTCCATACTCCGAAATGGGAGGGGCACGGTCTTTCCCATTGGTAAATGTTTTCCTTCAAATATAGAGCGAGGGTTTGTCAAACCCTGCCTCTTTTCCTGAATTTGGATAAATGCCAATCTCCTGAGTGTGCGTATTGAACACACGCAGGATTTATCGAAACCAGTTTTTTTGTGGCGGTATTCCCGCCGGCTTCATCTCTGGGCTATTGGCAAAAAAAACCAAATCCGTTTGCGCGATTTTTTTAAGAACAACTAGGAACAACAGCAAAACACTGGCACGATGTGGTTTTGACAGGAATTATACAGTCCTTTTAGGTTGTCGCCCTGCAAACGGTCGAACTGCCCTCGAAACTCGCCGATGGCCACGTGTTGATCAAGTGGAAGGCCGCTCCCATCAACCCAGCCGATCTGAACCAAATCCAAGGGGTAAGGTCCTTAAGGCCTTATTAGTTTCACTTAAACCATTTCAGGTCTACCCTGTCAAGCCGCCGTTGCCAGCCGTGGGTGGAAATGAGGGCTATGGAGTGGTGGAACAGGTATCAATCGATTTCAACCGGCGTTACCGTAAGATTTAAAGGTCGGGGCCGGAGTGGCCGGACTGAAGGTCGGCGACCACGTGCTGCGAGGACTAAGTGAGCACGGAACATGGAGGGACTTCGGTCATCACAAGGCCGACGACTTGTACCGTATCGATGGAGACATCTCCCACGAAGGAGCCGCCACTCTGCAGGTAGTTTTAGACCTTTAAAATGGGGATACCGTAGTTTGTCAGCCGCGTCACAGTAGTTTAAAGGTCTGTCAGCCAACCCTTACTCATTTAAAGGTCTATCAACCCCACCATTTAAAGGTATCTAATTCCCGACACAGTCGTTTAAAGGTCTTTACCGGTTAGAGCAACTTAAAGGTCTGTTACCAACGCCCCCAGTCATTTAAAGGACTGTCTGGTAAATTAAAGTCGTTTAAAGGGCTGTTAGCTGTGCCTAAGCATCAACCCCACTATTTAATGTAACTTTCTGTTACTCATGTCACTATTATTTAAAGGTCTATCCTCCAGGTCACAGCTATTTAAAGGTCTGTAAGCACCTGGGTTAGAGCCAAGCATGACAACGGGCCGGCCCGCTCCAAAATTTTTCGCGGGCCGGCCCGGCCCGACTCAACCGAAAATTTATGCCTTTTTCAATGTCAAAATCAAAGAAAACGAAAAAAAAATTTTCCGGCCCGGCCCGGTTTTCAAATTTTCTCGGCCCGGGCCGGCCCCAAATTTTGCCATGCTTGGTTGAGCTAACTAAAGCCTACGTCATTTAAAGGACCGTCAGATGAATTAAAGGCATTTAAAGGTATATTAGCCGCGTTACAATCATTTAAAGGTCGAGCTATTTAAAGGTAGGTAACTCATGTCACAGTAGTTTAAAGGTCTGTTATTAATGTTTAACAGGTTAAATAAAGGTATGTCAGCGGCCTCACGACCATTTAAAGGTCTGTCCGACAGATTTCGGTCATTTAAAGGCCTGTCAGCCGCTGCGCAGCCATCCCTTCCCATGGCTACTGTACTTTTCCAGGTCAACCCTCCCACCGCCTACCGTATGCTGAAAGACTTTGTCTCCCTGCGAGCCGGTGATACCGTAATCCAAAATGGAGCCACGTCTGCCGTCGGACGAGCTGTCATCCAGGTGTCGTTTTTTTAGTCGTGTTTGCAATTATCTTTCTTTAGATTTGTCGATCCATGGGCGTGAAAACGGTGAATCTGGTGCGTCCTCGCGACGACCTCGACGCCGTGGTGGCGGATTTGAAGTCCCTCGGAGCTGATTTGGTCATCACCGAAGAACAGCTGCTGAAGCAGTACAGGTGCGTTTTTGTCTGAACTTGGGTCAACATTTGGTCTGTAACTTCAAGTTTACTTCAATTTTTTCAGAAGAGACGTGAAAGACGTGGCTTTGGCGCTGAACTGTGTCGGTGGTCGATCGACCATGTTTCTCTCGAACGCTCTTCGCCAGGGAGGCTACATGGTTACTTACGGTGGAATGAGCAAGCAGCCTCTTCAGGTACATCATTTTACCGTGGGGTGTGAATTTGCCATTGGCACCGTGAACAGATGTTAGATTTTACCATTGATTGTATCCGACCGCAAGCTATAAATCTACGCGTTCAACTTATTTTACATAAAAATCAGTCATAGAAAAAGATTGACCGTGATTGTCGGTTGGGGGGTCGCGCCGAGCTAAATGTCTTACTTAGGAGACTTGTGCCACGCGAATTTTTATGGGGCTCATTGGTAGCTTGTTAATCTATAAAAGCAATCGATGTTGTAGTTTTTTTTTTAAGTTTTACCAAAATTATGACCTTGGGTGCGACTTGAGAGGGTTGCGCAACTCATAGTCAGAGATCTAATAACGTTGTGAACTATCGTGCAGGCATTGGAGAGAAAATTGGCCATTGTCTGCGATTGATTGTGAAATGACTAGTTGGTGTGGTGTAACTGAATGCAACACACCCTTCCCCCGCTTCTCCTGCGAAGCCGGGTCCCAGAGCGACCGCGCTTGGTCCCGAGCGGATTTAGGCGCTGAACACTGTGCATTCGTTGTACGGACGCAAGTGTGCGTAGTCAACACAACGCGGGTTTTGGCTTATTGCAAATGTTTTTTGTGACGATCCCAAAGAGTGCTCAAAACCGTATACTCCTCGCCAATCCTACTTGCGCCAAAGAGCGGCGCCCCTTTTGTAGCCCACTATTATGATGCAATAATGGGAAATTCGAATATCGACATATAGCTGTCGCCAAACGAGCACCCTGTCAAAAACTGCCTTAATGCAACAGTCGTGCGATACTCAGGCGGAAATAGTGTGCGAGCAGCGCAGACGCAGAGAAAAAGCGGCTGTTAACAGCCGATGCTCGTTTGGCGACGGCTATAACAATAATCCCACTCATTTCCAAAAATCGCCATAGTAGGCTTGGCAGTTTTTTTTTAGATAGATGGTAGTGGGGCGCGGTCTTTTTCAGATGGTTGCTAAAAAGGGTTTTATACTTTTTTCAGATCCCAACCGGCCCCCTCATCTTCAAGGACATCAGACTCGCAGGTTTCTGGATGACTCGCTGGTACGGAAGGAAGGAAAACAAACAGGTTTTTTCAAGCCTCACTCCTCCATAACTAGGCAAATCTTCAGGCGAGGGATGAGATGCTGAAGGAACTGGCGGGAATGCTGAAAGACGGCTCTCTCGTGCCTCCCAAGTGCGAGCACGTGGCTCTGGAAGACTGCCAGAAGGCCCTCGACACGGCTGCCAACTCATTCGTCAAGAAGCAGCTTTTCGTAATGGAGTAGATGTAGGAAAACTGGTTGTACAGACACATAATAAAGTATCATTTTTACCAGAAAAAACTATCAGAATTCGAGTTTATTTCCTTAAACTTGTGTAATCTACATATTCTGATGCCAAGACCCGCACTCTTCCATCATCGAATCACCCTGAATAGCCCGATTCACTGTATTCTTCAAAAATGTGAAACCATATAGGGAGGTCCGAGGTTGGCGGTGGTCACGTCGAGGTCTGAGACGTTGCCCCAGGAGGCCTCCATCGGCTGAGTCGGCCTCTGAATCTTCAGCGAAGAAATCGTCTCACGGACCCACTGCGCACGCTCCTTTACGGCCTTCTTGTGCGCCTCCAACTGCGATTTGTATTTCAACAACTGAAATGGCAAAGTCTCTGTCTCTGTCTATCTTTGTGTCTCTTTCTCTTTCTCTCTCTCTCTCTCTCTCTCTCTCTCTCTCTCTCTGTATCTCTCTCTCTCTCTCTCTCTCTCTCTCTCTCTCTCTCTCTGAACCTACCGCATTCATCTGCTCATTTCCAGCCGCCGCAAGGTAGAACCTCCCAATGTCGATGTTCTTTCGAAGCTGGTCCACCTTTTGCTCCGTCACAATCGCCGCTTCATTGAAGGCCTGTACAAGATGATCACTTTTCAGCTGAGGCGTCGGAATGGAACCGTGCTAAAAGACACTGCTATAAAATATAATGACAAAGTTCAACCCGGAAAGGAGGAAAATGACCGCCAAGGGGGTCCATGTCGAAGAGAATGAGAAAACGAAGCGTGGGGTTGATGAACGTGGATTTTACAAAACAAAAATCCACGTTTTTCCTTCTACGATAATTTACGCTTCCCTCTCATTTCTGCTGCAATGGATCTCTCCGGCGGTCATTTTCCTCTTTGGATGGTTAATTTTCGGTAAATTGCAAAAAAGTTTGTATTTCAGCCTGCTGATCCGCCGAAGTTGAATAACAAGCAGATAATGGTCATCAGAAGCATTGACGACAAGTTGGATCAGCGATTGGAGGATCTGAAGAGGAACATCGATATTGGGAGGTACGGGCTGACGAAGACGGGAAATCAACAGGCGGAGGCGGTCAGTTTTAGAGAAAGACAGAGACAGAGAGAGAGAGAGAGAGAGAGAGAGAGAGAGAGACAGAGACAGAGACAGAGACAGAGACAGAGACAGAGACAGAGACAGAGACAGAGACAGAGACAGAGACAGAGACAGAGACAGAGACAGAGACAGAGACAGAGACAGAGACAGAGACAGAGACAGAGACAGAGACAGAGACAGAGACAGAGACAGAGACAGAGACAGACAGAGACAGACAGAGACAGAGAGACAGAGAGACAGAGAGACAGAGAGACAGAGAGACAGAGAGAGAGAGAGAGAGAGAGAGAGAGAGAGAGAGAGAGAGAGAGAGGGACAGAGAGAGAGATACCGAGAGAGAGAGACAGAGAGAGAGAGAGAGAGAGAGAGAGAGAGAGAGAGAGAGGGACTGAGGCGGAAACAGAGACAAAACTTTAAGTTCAGTTGTTGAAATACAAATCGCAGTTGGAGGCGCACAAGAAGGCCGTAAAGGAGCGTGCGCAGTGGGTCCGTGAGGCGATTTCTTCGCTGAAGAGGCAGAGGCCGAATCAGCCCATGGAGGCCTCCTGGGGCAACGTCTCAGACCTCGATGTGAGCTCCGCCAACCTCGGACCTCCCCATATGGTTGGAGAGAGTAGAATTGAAAGATAAATTTAGATTCAGGGAGTGCCAATGGAGGAGGGGAGCGATTCTGGCAGTATAAGTAGATCTGCCTTCTGAAACGTGTTGAAATAAAGGAATTCTAATCTTTAAATGTTTTACTGCTTATTAATTGGGATAATATGGTCTTTGCTGCTGTCGATTATGGATTTGAAGAAGAAAAGTACTCTAACCCCTTATGGGTCTCATAGTGCAATGGGAGTCGCAGACTTCAGAAGGGTCGTGATTGTCATTTTTCATAAAGACCGAGTCTCGCAGCTCACTGGGTCCTGAGCGGATACAATACTACTATATTGATTTCAAGTCATTGGACGTAGAATACTGTGCACTCGTTGCAAAATTCTGTGCGCACACTTCAATGCAACGCGGGCGCAGATCTTTGACTACTTTTCCGATGAGGACCCGTGAATTTACGAACAAAGCAATTATTTTGCGTCTGCGTTTGGTTTACAGTGGTTTTCAGTATATCAAATTTATTTAGAATCATGGTAATCTCTGTTTGAATAAAATAATTTAAAATACCAGCAACAGACCCGCAAACGATAAAAAAGTTCTTCGAAAAAAAAACGAGGTGTAGCCCTTCGTTACGAGACCCAAACCGAGTTTCCACCGAAATTCACCATTTTCACTGCTTCAAAAGCGTTTTCGACGCTTCTACTCACTCTTATTCAAAAAGCAGCAAAATTTACATTAGGAAGCTAAAAAGAAAGTAGAAAAAATATGAATGACGACGCTTTCGTTAAATTAAAAAAAAGTGACCTACATACCGTAGTTATCCCGAAAAGCCATCCAACCAGCTAGCTGGCACTTGAAGCTTCATTAGAATTCAAATTCTTACCCTTTTAAACACTATTTCGTTGTTATTCTAATTAACTCCGCTTTATAAGTACCCTCTCCCCACTCTTGACCACATTCCCCATTATGCTGTTCCACTCCTCGTCTCCTGTCGTTCCAGACAGCCTCTGCCGCCTCACCAATGCTTCAGAAGACATGCTCGTCTGTGCCGAGAGGATTTTCTGGTAATTTTTTAATTCGTACATTTAATAAGCAGTTTAGGAACATTGTGCACAATGAGGTGGCGCCCAACGTGTTTCTCAACGTTCCCAATCTCTTCGAAGTCCTCACTTTCCTCGCCACCGTTGGCAATGCGGAGGTATATTTTCAAACTAAATTAATTATTGTTGGTTTAGTCTTCGCGTGTGATCAAGGAGCAGTTGTTCAAGGTCGGAGGGAAGGGAGACGGCTCGTTCTACAGCAATGAGAACCACGACAAGCTGCTCTGCGAAACGGTGGCCCACGACCTTCAGGGATGGGATCAGAGGATCCTCAACGAGTGCACCGATCGTGAGTTTCTTTTATTGAATAAAAATACAGCAAAATTTGTAACCCCCAAATGTCAAATAATGTCAGTTGTTTTCTTGTTGCCACCCGACTGACGGAAATTCGTTCCACCGCAAGTTTCGAAAATTATCCGGTTGTTGAAACGATGCGTGATGTACCCACGATTGGCCCCGGACAATAGTTGCGAATGCGTTCCGGCAAAAAGATCACTATAATCCTGGAACTAATGGGTCCCACACTGAAGTTTGGGAATTCGGCTGCTAACCGTCATAATTCTAAACGTCGACAGCGGGCTTATAGAACTTACGACGATTCTTTTGAAGGGAATGAGTGCACTCGCCCATCTAAGCGGAGAAGACGGACCGCTGTTGCGGTACGCGACGCGTGCCAATAAAGGCCCCGCAACGAAAACGCTGAGAATCAGCAAAGGCGTCGGTAGAACCCGTCGGGAGTGTCAAATTTTTTCAAAAACCGAAGAGAAATTCAAGGGTCAAGCCCGTGCCTTTGCTTATTTTTAGGGTTTTCGTTGCGGAACCTTAATTTCACGCGTTGCGTGTCGCAACCACGTTCCGCCTCTTTCCCCTAAAGGGGTGAGTGCACTTGCATATGTGAACTTTCGTGTCGGGACTCACATTATCCTTCATTTTCTTGGCGTTTTTCCAAAGACGATGTCAACTACTGCCGCGGGCACAGCCCAATGCGAAGGGGAGACCTTATTGATTGAACAAATGAATAAATCGCGTCTTCATACGCTTTTCCCGGGGGCAGTTGCCTCTATTCCTGGCAAAATGCAGAGAAAATTCTGGAAATAACCGGCCCCAAATGGGAGTTCCAGTATTCGGCTTGTGATCGTCATTATACTATACTCAACGTACTTGGCCAACCTCCGCGAGTCGCGGCGCTGGGTGTCGCAATTTGACTTTTACCCAATTTTTGTAAAGGAAGGGGGGGGGTCGCCGCAAATTTCGAAAAGTTTTTTTCTAATTGAGGGGGTTGTCGCAAAATAAACGCCTGCGGTAGGTTAGAATGATTCTCAAGCAGCTGAATTCTAGAACTTAAAAATTCTTTTCCTTTGCTTTTTGCCAAAGGGATGGCAACTACCGCCCGGGTAACTGCATGACGCGGCTCGATGCCTGCAAAATCAATTTCAGCAACGCGGTTGACAATCGATTTTCAAAAGATTTTTAATTTTCCCAGTAATTACAATTTATTTTGCCATTTTCAGATGAGTACATCAGCCATCGCAGGTTGTACATGAACCGGAAGGCCTGTAGGTCCTACTCTTACGCGACGGTGCAGGCGATGAACAGCATGAGCATCGAGTGGAAGATCAGTGCCGGCACGGGAGAACTGGCGAAATGGGCCTATGGAGACCCGATGATCGAAGGGAAGAAGTGCCCATTTACCATCTGGAAACACGACGACGAGAACACGGATCCCGTGGAGGAGCGCAGAGTTGGTTTTGGTTATTTAAAGGTTTTCGTGGGTGTGGGTCCTGCCGCGAAATGTGTTCGATTCGCTTAAAAATCGAGTAATGCCCTGCATTGACGATATTTTGTGCCCTATCGACAGCCAGTTGGTACTAAATACGGTAGACCCTTATTTGTGTCTGTCGGCTGTATATTGCGATTGATTCATATATTTAGTTGCTTCAGGACCGAATCAGGAAGGAACGGAAGGGGAGGAAGCACGGATTGACCCTCCACAAAGTCGCCAACACCACGCACAAGTGCCCTCTGATCATCACCTCTTCCTCGTTTAGAGTAGGCCTATTCTTTAGTTCAATTACCGTATTCTCTCTTAGATCCCAGTTCATCCCCTTCTCGTCGACGGAACGGCCTCCTACAGAATGCACGATATAGGCGGAGCACAAGTGAAGGCGCTGCGGTTCGTCAACGACACTACCAAGATGATGGGCTACCGTAAGATGGCCGGTAAGTCCTTTAAACAACTTTACTAATGCGGAGCTTAAGGTGGAAACGGGGTCGAACCGAACTCCTGTGCCGTGCTGCCCTGCCGCAACATCAAGGACAACACGACGATGAAGCTGATCATCTTCTGGGGGGCTACTTTGGATATCAATAACATCATGCAACAGGTGACGGCTGTTGTGGGCGGAGGAGGAGCGAAGCACGACTGGGTTTGTTGTAAATGGAATCACCCAGGATGCATTCGTGTTCAGACTGTCGAAGACATCCATGAGCTTCAGCTGCCCGTGTGGGACCCGCCGACGGATGCCGTAAACCTGGCTGATCCGATTTGCCAGGTGATTGCAATTTATATTTTGGAGGGGGGGGGGGGGGGTGGAATTTAAGCCTCTCATGAGTACAAGCATATGATACTCAGTAGGCAAACGACACGGTTGTGGGGGCTTCTTTTGCGGCGTGTACAAACGTAGGATACTCAGTCTAGCAGACGACGGTTGTGGGGGGGGCTTCTTTTGAAGCATTAGTACAAACGTAGGATATTCAGTCTAGCTGGCAAGGCATTTGCTCGGGGGCTTCTTTAGAAGTAAGAGTACAAGCGTTGGATACTAGGTCTAGTACGCAGCCAAATTGTGGGGATTTCTTATGTAGTAAGCTTGCAAACATAAGATACTCAGTCTAGTACGCGAGCCATCGCTGTGGGGGCTTAACCGAATAAGGCGAGGGTCTTTATGAATTGAGTGTTGAGTAAATGGAGTAGGGAAGGTAGTTAGTGAAGGGGGCTTAATTGAATTGGATGGGAGCAATTCATGAGCTCGGGGCGACCCGCTCAGCCCGAAAATTATGGTTGACGTTGTTCTATCGCGAGGGGATAACCGAATTTTCCCTATTTTTAAAATCAATTTTGCCTATTTACAATTTAATTTTCGAATTCCAGAGCATCAGCGACCACGTGTTCAGCGAGGGATCATTCGGCGACTTGGCCGAGTCCGGAGTGACTCCCTGCGTCCTGGGCCAAAACGAATTCCCTCCGGCCGTCCAGGCCTTCGACGCGTTGAGTGTGCGCACGCCCGCCGACGACAATCTCGAGTAGGTCGTGGATTCTACCGTAATCTGATTTTTTAGAGTGAAAATGCTCCATGACTCAGGAATGGGGATTATCCGAGTCCCGTTGCCCTACCTGCTCGTGGTCTATGATGACACGGTGAAGATGCCCATCTACCTGGGACGGTATATAATACTATAATTTATTTATTTAATATTTATTTTGTAGAATCAAGGACCCCATTGCGTACAGAGAGGTGGTGGAGAAGACTGGACCGAAGTCCTCGTGCACCATCTTGTGAAGCAGAGCCATTGTTATATATAAACTGCAGTGATAACGATAATAAATATTATTTATTTGCAAAAGTAATTTAAAGTTGTTTTGGGTTCTCAGGGAACATCTAAAAAAAATATAACGGGTTTAAAACAGATATTCGAAATTTCATCGATTTTTTTAATGTCTAGAGATGTTGCCAGCCAAAAGAGCCGAAAAAGGGCAAGCAAAACGATTTACAAATTTTAAAAACGAAGTAAACCACAGTAATTTGCCTCTTCGCGTCAAACTGAAAATGGCAAAACCTTACGACCAACATTTTTACATCCACGGATACAGTACCCATGTTTTAAAATATATATGTGACGTAATTTAAATTATTTAAAAAAAAGAAAAACATTGTTCTTTTTTTTGTAATTTTATTTTACTTTCGATTTATAAAATTTTGTTTTGATAATTGATATTGTTGATTTTTCCACACTGTAGCGGAATTTCCATTAGTCCGGGTGCATTTAGTGTCTATTTTCCAGTGCATTAGGAACTTGTGTGTCCTAATTTGCTGAAATCGTTCGAGTTTTCCCACGGGGCGACAGTTGTTCCTTACCATCGATTGTTTGCCACATAGTTTTCTTTGCGGGTCATGGCGCGCCGTCCCGTGCGCCTCACGTGTTTCCACTTAGGAAAAAAAAAAAAAAGTTAGGAACTTCTGCTTCCGTTAGGCCCTATTTTGCCAAAATCCCCAATAGAAATTTAAAAATATTGTAAATTTATCTAATTTCCTGCTTTTTAGGCTTCAGAAACATGGACTCTCCCGAAAACTGGGCGTGTTTTCTATTTTCACGTGCCAGGCACTTCCGCCCACCCTTCTTATCTCTGCACCGGTCATTTTTGGGGTCTAGTCTACTGTTCCTTGAGTGTTGCACCGGCTAGAGTCAGCTTGTTTATGAGATTTTCTGGAATTTTTGATTTATCAGTCCATTGTTCACAGTTTACCGCTCAAGTCGAGCCTGGAACGCTCTTAGACCTTTAAATCTACCCTGTTTTTTTTTATCTAAAGTCAGTTTCTTACTGGAATTTCTGTTTTATCACCCCATTTTTTGCACTAAAGTCGTGTCCTGGGATTGATTAAACCTTTGAATTGCAGCCGTGGTCTCCTCTCTTGGACCTATAAAATTATCTGTTTCGTGAAATAATCTTCTAATTATGTTTACAATTGCAATAATTACCTTTTAAACGTTTTCTCAAAAGTAATTTCATGTTTTTTTTTCAAATTCTGATTTTTAATGTTTTTTCCCGCATTACAGTCGAGTTTAGGGCTCTTTTAGACCTTTAATTGCATCCTCCGCGGCTAGTTACCCTCTAATTATGCTTCTAAATGCAATAATTTACTTTTAAAACCTTTTTCTCAAGTTTAATCAAAAGTTCGGTTATGCCGCTTTTTGGAATTTTCCCATTTTAGCGTTAAAGTTGAGTTTTAGACCTTTAACGCCACCTTGCTCGCCTAATTGCCCCTAATTATGCGTATAATTACAATAATTTACTTTTCAACTCCCTTTCTTCAAAGTCAGCTGTTGCGTTTCCCTGTTGTGTCCCCGGGTGCACCGCCTCTTCCACCCGTGACAGCTGCCTCGGCCTCATTCCCAAATTTTCAACTTTGCATGTGCCGGCCCGGCCCGTTTCCACCATTTTGGGGATATTTACGGCGGAATTGTCTAATTTTAGTGTATTTTGGAGATTTCAACGACGGGCGGTCTAGAGAATACAAATGACGTCATTTGATATCTTATTGACAGCCGAGGGGAGGAGGTTATTATTGGACAAATCAGTCGAGTTTTATTGATTTTGGTACTTTTTCGCTCCGGTATTGTGAAAACAACCGGCTCTACTACTTTGTTGTGAAAAAAGTCGGTTTTTTTTAAGTCGGCTTTTTTTCTTCAAATTTACCGTAGCATAACCGCTTTTTAGTCATTTCGTTGCGGGACCTCCAACGCGATAATTCGCTTTTTTTGGTTTTTTTTTCAAATTTGGCACGCGCGCACACTACATATATTTCTGCGCAACCAAAAAGCCATTCCCCGAAATTTCTATTAAAAAAACCAATTTTGCTTGATTTTGAACGAAATCGGGTGATTTTTTCATATATTGGGCCAGAATTAACCACATTTTTAGTGCAAGTATGTAAAATAATGCAGTATCGGGTTCGGGCTGGCCCGGTAACATAACTAAAATAATGGATTTTTGTATATTTTTGACTGTTCCGTCCTCTTTTTCCCACCCTCTGTCTCTCCGTTCTCTCTCGAAACTGGACGCGGGATGCAGTAACTGCGTGTTTGGCGCAAACAAGCGCTGCCAGTTCAGTTTTGTGAGGGGCGCCTCCTACTATCTCTTTGTTCATCTCTCTCTCTCTCTCTCTCTCTCTCTCTCTCTCTCCCCTCTAGAGAGTCATTTTGTCTTGTCCTCTTTGCTATAACTCTGCGCCTCTCTTTTTTCAATGCTACTTTTTCTAATATAATTTTTTCAGGACGGCCATCGTAGATTTTTAGTTTCTTATATGGCTAGTTCGTTCGACCACCTGCTCGATTCCAAGAAGCGGCGCAGCCTTGCGAGCGACGTCATCGCCAAAAATGACCCCGTGAGACCTTTAGACCTTTAATTTTGTAGGGCGTATTACCCTATTGATGTCATGTCACGCGTCGCGGCGCGCCAGTTTTGCGTGGAGGTATTTTGATATATCCCCTTGGATCAAATTGCTTCGGAGCCTCAAAAACAACCACATTTTGTTTATATATTTGTCAGACATTTGTTATATCATCGAAAATTCGTAAAATAAGGAGTGATTTGCGTGCCGCTACGCGTAGAAATATCCGTACCAGTTTTTATGCTAAAATTACCTTTTTTTCAGTTCATGGGAGCGCCTCTGTTAAGAACAGCCCACTGCAATGCGGAAGTGGCCTTGGCCTCAAGAGGTTGGTTTTTTTTAAATGTTTTTCTTTCTTTTAATGTATTCGTCGAATTCCAAAGTTTCGCTGTGTTAATATTCTACTTTGGGTCACACGGAAGCTATTTTGAACTATAACCCTTTTTTGGATCATTATGGTAATTTTGATCACGTTTGAATACTGACAGAAAAAACAATTTAAAAAAAAAAGTTTAAAAAAAGTGAATATACCGTATTCAAAAATGCCGGTTTGACTCAAAACCCAGTACGCAATTCGGCCAAATCCGGAGAAATAGCTAGAATATACTTATGAAATTGTGTAGGGTACATCCCGCGAGCGAACCCGGATCATCTGCGGCCGATTTTCGACCGCTTCGCTTCGAAGAAAAAGGATGGGAAGACGTACATGACGCCGGAGGACTTCATCAGGAAGTAGGTATTGTGCCCATGAAGATTACGATTCTTTTCAGGTACTTGGGGCTGTACACGGAGGACAACTACAACCAGGAGACTGTGAGACTGCTGGCCTCCGCCGCCGATACGACCAAGGATGGAGACATCTCCTTTGAGGAGTTCTGCGCCTTTGAGGCTCTGCTTTGTAGGTGGGTTGCTCGTAAGGGTAAGCTGGCTATTGATTCCGTAAAACAATATTCAACGAATTTTGACAAATCGTGCCACATAGAATCTTTCCCGATTTGTCTCCAGCATAGGTGGACCATGGCTGGACAACAATCGTTTGGGGGGCTCGATGCGTAAGCCCCCCAAATAGTGCCTCCAAGGCAACGTAAGTCCCCCATTAATTTTTTCTTAACATTTTCAACCAAACGGCGAATTACGTAGGTACCACAAGCACCTCACGTCCACCTATGAGGTGGACATGTGGTGCTTGGGGTACCTACGTAATTCGGCGTTTAGTTAAACTTGGTAACAAAAATTGAACGGGGGCTTACTTTGCCGCCGCATCACCATTTGGGGGCTTACGTATCGAACCCCCAAACGCACTCTGTCCATCTATGGGCTCCAGACTCAATTCAGGTTTTTGGGAGTCACGGTTTCCATGGATGATTCTGGGCTAACTAGCTGAAACTGGTCTAGTTAAAATCTCCAGCCAGGCCAATATTTACCCCAAGATAACTAGAAACATACCTCGACTTTAAGGGAGTGCCTCGCCGGGAAGTTTGTTTAAATAAGACGGCTGTTTCAGCTTCCCCACGGGATATTTTTTCAAAGGGCGGAGTCTCGCCCCATTCACAGTGAAGGAGCTCCGCCTATGCATACGTTGAAAGTTTGTTATCCTACTAATTGTTCCACGCCACGGGTTAATCATGTCAAAAACTCCAAAAGTAGTATTCTAGAGAGCTGCGTAATGTAAATCTCTACCTTCGCATATCATGATGGTACCTAATAATGCATTTTCAGCCCCGACGCCCTCTACCTGACGGCTTTCGAGATCTTCGACCGTAACTCTAGCGATACCATCTCATGCGACGAGGTTTTACCTTTGTTTGTCAATTTCATTCTTTCTTTCTTTAGTTCGAGGCTGTTATAAGACACACGCAGCCCCTGCACGACATGGACTTTGACTTCAACTCGGAGTTCATGAAGAAGTACTTCGGAGCGTGAGTTTTTGCTACTTTTTGTAGTCTGATCCCTCATTTTTCAGAAAGAAGACGCGTAGCATTGGCTACCACGCCTTCACCCAGCTGCTCCATGATTTCTACGAAGAACAGGGTATTCAGGCCTTCAAAATGTGGGTTTAACAGCTAAAATACTTTTTTGACGGTTTGGAGTTTTTCAACCTGAAAATGAAGCATTTCTCGTTTTTTTTTCAGCTACGACAAGAAAAACGACGGAACGATCAGTTCAGTGGATTTCCAGCACATCATGACCACCGTCAAGGGCCATCTGCTGACGCCGTTCGTCAAGAACAACCTGATTGCGGTGTCAGGCGGAGGAGCCAGTGGCCACAAGGTTGGTATTTTTAGCCAAAAAGGCCGTATTTTGATACTTTACAGTTGTAGAATTAGATTTGTCGTGAGCGTGAAGTGGAGTACACAGCCATGTGTGTTGCCTGGCTTCTGACACTGAGTGATGGTGGTTTTGATATGAAAATGGTTTTGCGTATTTTGGGGAGTGTCTATAATCATAATTCTCTATCAGACAAGCTACACATGGGGTTCGTTTTGCACGACCCCCCCCCCCACCCAATTCAGAAAACTACAAGCGTCCATGGCAACGGGCCGGCCCGGCTGCCAAATTTTCTCGGCCCGCTCGTTATTTTTTCAAACAAAAACCCTAATTTTCGGACCTATCAGACGGGGGTTTCATTGCTTATTCAAGTGATACGTTGAAAAATTGACAGGCATTTTGTAAACAACCGAATTGTGCATCGGCCTTTGAGAAAATCATACCGTCCATTTCGAATCGCCGGTTCTTTGGTTCCCCGCGTTGGGTTGCCCATGTATGCCAACGTAACGTGAATTTAATGGTTCTTTTTTTTTTAAAATTTTTTTTTTATCTCGGTGTCGCAGTTTGCAATGATGGTTGCAGGCCGGCCCGAAATTGAAACTGCCGCCCAACTTTTAAAAATCCTGCCTGTTTTGTATTTCACAGTAGACATTTTAAAGCTTTTCATACCTCGGGAGTATATATCCGGCTTCCCCCGGATTAAATGTGGTGACCACTACGAATAACCTATAGTTAATGATGTTTTGGGGCTACTTTTGTTTAATCCGGTTACAACTTCCCTACGGTTCCCAAAGTATGCTTGATTACTTAATTTTAAGGTCTTAAAGGCTACCGTAAATCGAATGTTACGCCGACTTTTTTTGCTAAGAAAGGGGGTGAATAGCGAAAATGCGTTCCGTTGTTCAGAAATGCTAAAACTCAAAATTTGGTAAATTTTTGGGTAAAAGACACTCCCCATTCAAAAAAAGTTTGTTGTGGCTTTTCTTTTTCATTGCATGAATAGTTTTTTCGTTTTTTTGCAGTTCCCCGACCTCACCTGCAACCGCGTAAGTTTTAGTCACTAGTCGCACCCAGTCGTAGTCACTTCCGTGTGTGTTTGATCCCCTTGTCGCATGCATGTTGTCCCACTCAATGTTTTCCCAAGAGTTCTGCAAATTAATTCTTATTTTCAGGTCACTTTCCCCTACTACGCCGCTTTCAACAGCCTCCTGGCCAAAATGGAGCTTATCAAGAGGGTCTTCCTCAGTCAGGCAAGCCAATTTATATCTTTTTTTCTAGTGCATTTTTTTTAGGCCCGAGGAAATCTGGATCTCGAGGTGACTAAGGAGGAATTCCTGGCGGCCACGCAGAGCTACGCCCACATCACTCCCTACGAGGTTGAGATCCTATTCCATCTCGCGGAACTCGCCCATCCGGGAAAGAAAACGCTCTCCATCAAGGTTGGTTTGTAGAATTATTTTGATAAAGAATTGGGTTTAGGAGATTGAACTGGTCGATCCCGAGCGGTTGAAGAGGGTTTCCCACGTGGAGAGGTTGATTAATGTGAAGGCGGTTGCCAGCAAGGAGGAAAGAGGAGTCGGAACGGCGGTGAGTGTGGCAACTGGGTTGTCCAATTTTGGCCAATCATTGGGTGTGGAAATCATACCGTGACTCGTAATACTTGCGGAGCCCTAGCATACCTGCACACGGTACGGAGGGGGCTCAAAAAGAAATGTCCCTAATGAGAGGGGGCAAAAACAAAGGACCGCTATTTTAAAAGGGTTTCGTACAAAGCACCCCCCCCCACCCCAAAGCAAGGCCTCGCAAGCACTTCGTTTCCAGGTATGAACCCTAGTTTGTGGGGCTCGCTTAGTATGGGGCCTTATAAAAAACGACCGGCTTTGATTTTTTGGGGGCCTTACGTTTTGAGCCCCCATCCTTACCGACATACCTAGGGAGGGTATAGTAAGCTTAAGGGGGGGGGGGGGTAGAAGCCCCAAAACGCAGAAGTTAAGGGTGGTTAGGCACAATTTTCGTAAAATTCAGCTCGGAAGTCCAAAAGTTATGGGGGGTTCATACCCTAAATTGGGGTAAGGATCTGCGGGGGGTGGGTGCGCCGGGGAAAATCGGGACCCTGAGTCAGGAGAGGGGTTTTCGGGGGGGGGGGGGGGGCCGCAGGGGGGCAAAAATTGTGTCCTCGAAAACGCGTAAAAACGGGGGGTTCCGCCGGCCCACCGGACCCGCCAAAAAATCCGGGGGGCTCCGCCCGGACCCAGCCGTACCCACCAATTTAGGGTATTATGTTAATTGATGCACCTTTTTTGCAGTAAACGGTTCCTACCGGTATTAGGTTGCTTGAGTCTTGTAAACGACGGGCAGTAGAAATTTCTGGGAAAACCGCTGGAGTCCTTTTGGGAAATGTATTTTTCAAGTTTAGATGGAAGTTTGAGAGGGGAATTGAAATTATATTGGGTGTTATTACATTAAATAAATCTAAAATTAGACTTTTTGCTATCCCTTAATTTGGCCGTTTTAATTGAGCTTTTCAGGCTATGGAGTCCGCGTACCGTTTCGTGTTGGGTTCGATCGCCGGAGCTTGCGGAGCCACCGCCGTCTACCCCATCGACTTGGTGAAAACGAGGATGCAGAATCAGCGCTCGGGCTCATTCGTAGGAGAAGTCATGTACAAGAACAGCATGGACTGCTTCAAGAAGGTCGTCAAGTTCGAAGGTATTTGATCTTCTTCTATCCCAATATTCATAAAATTTTAGGGCTGCTCGGTCTGTACAGAGGAATTGTGCCCCAAATTGTGGGAGTGGCTCCGGAAAAGGCCATCAAATTGACGATGAACGACTTTGTCAGGGATAAAATGACGACTGACGGCAAGATTCCGCTCTGGGCGGAGATTCTGGCCGGAGGTTGTGCGGGAGGAAGTCAGGTCATATTCACAAATCCACTGGAGATTGTGAAGATTCGGCTGCAAGTGGCCGGAGAGATCCAGACGGGACCCAAGGTAGGGAACATGGTTGGGCACGTAGACTTGCGGGACCTTGCTTTGCTTTATATTCTTGATTTTGGGTCTGTTTCTCATTGGGGGACCTTATTTTTTGAGCCCCCTCCGTACCCTGTCCAGGTATGGCAGGCTTACATAATCACTGGGCGTCTAGCATGAGCTAAAAACTGACGAAATGCTCGCGGTATTTACGTAATTTTGCGTTTAAATGAAAATGGTGACAAAAACTGAACGGGGGGCTCACGTTGTCTCCGACATACCATTTGGGGTTTACACAACGAGCCCCCAAACGCTGCCTGTCCAGCCATGTGCTATCGAGAGCATACATAAACAAGGTATCCACCCCCTCGGAAAGCGCGACCCCACCATCATCACCATCGGGTTCTCAAATGACGGACCGGCCCGGGTACGAAAAATTAAATTTTAATTTTTGTATAAATCGGTACAATAATTTTTTAAACTGTTTTAAATTACTTAATAATGTTTGTTACTAACATTTAAGTCAATATTAGTTGTACAAAAAAGAATGTCACCGACCGGGATCGAACCCTGGTCGTGTGGGTGGCAATCTGACTGGGAGGTCCAGGGTAAAAGGGGTCAACCGGGCCGACCAGGGCCGGGCCGACCAAAATTTTCCAAATGGCCCGGCCCGTGAGAACCCCGATCACCATCCACCACTGTAACCCCTAAAAGTGGGGTATCAAAAGGTGCTTTAGGGTTATATGAACGCGAATACAAAATTTGGTTCTAAAATATTCACTTTGTGGGGTTGCGCGGGGTCGTACCCGCGTAACGGGTGGCGCCTATATGGTAACCCGTAACGCGGGTGCGACCCCGGGCAACCCCACAAAATAAGTATTTCAAACCAAATTTTTTATACGCGTTCGTATGACCCTAGTGCATCTTATAAAGTTGTGCGTTCATTTACTTCTTCATATATTGGGGCCCCTCCCCTTATCTGGGGCGACCCCACCAGCCGGGCCTACGGGGGGCTTGTTCATGTATGATCGAGAGTTAAGCTTGGTAGGATACTCAGGCTAGGTACGTAGCCGAATCGTTCGAAGAATCGTCCCCTATGCGGAAGTTTTCAGGTTCCCCCTGTGTAAGCTGAAAACTGAGTGGGCATTTGGTCCGTTTTTTTTTTAGCAATGTTTTGGTTATAACTCCATTTCTCTCTATTTTCGGCACAAGACTGGCTATTGTTGGCCGAAAAATGCTTGTGGTACTCAACTACGACTTTATTTTTGAGAATTTTTTTTGTATTTCGACCCCTTAAAAAGGGTTTTTAGAAAAGAAGTGCGTTACCACAAAAGTCTGCAGTCTTTCAAACTTTGTCGCGACGCGCGTGTCATTTGGCAATGATCTTTCTGTGTTCAACATAAAAATTACTTTGGGAAGCAATGAAAAAAAAAGAAATCTAGTCATAAGCAAAATTTGATTAGTGACAACTGGAACATGTGAATGAGCGGGAAATTTTGTTTTTTGTGCTTGTTTTTCTGCCTTTTTTGCAGTTTGGTACCCGCCTGGCACGAAATACGGTAGACCACGCAGGAGTATCGGCGTTGTTACAAATTAGGATAAGCTTAAAGCCCACGACTGACCTGAAACCTTGTTTTTTTTAATCTTCCCGTAGAATTTCTCGCTTGTACGCGTTTCGTAATTGCGGTGATACGTCTGCAACAATCTATTCTTTTCCAGGTCGGCGTGTTCACGATCCTCAAGGAACTCGGCTTCTTGGGCCTCTACAAGGGCGCTCGTGCCTGTTTCCTCCGCGACGTGCCCTTCTCTGCCATCTATTTCCCCGTCTACGCCCACGCCAAACTCGCCACCGCCGACGAGGACGGAATCAACCATCCGGGCTCCCTGTTCGGATCCGCCTTCATCGCCGGAGTGCCCGCCGCCGGTCTCGTCACACCCGCCGATGTCATCAAAACGAGGCTGCAAGTGGCCGCAAGGGCCGGACAAACCACATACAGCGGAGTCATAGGTTGGTTTTTTGAGCCAAAACGACACAATCGCAAAAAAAAGCTAAATGACGACCACCATGGGTAAAAAAATCGTCCTGCAAAATTATTGAAAATATTTTTTATCAGCGAAATTTATGAAAACAAACCCATATTTGACAAAAAAAAATTAAATAAAAACTCATAAAACTAGAGCGGTTTTGTTGTCTTCGCTGCGGACCCAAGCTTTTAGAAAAGTGAAATAGTGTACAAATTTTCTCAACAACAAAACATTGTAGTCGTGTGGGACATACTAAAAAGTATCGTTTTAACAAAAAAAAAATTAAATAGTTTTTTTACAACAGTTGTTTTTGATATCACAGTTGAACTAGATCTCCACGGCATTAGTAAATGAACCATTCGTCCGTAATTTTCAAAAGTTCCAAACACTCAAAACTTAAAAACTGTCGCTCTCGAGAAATTCGCTGCGAAAGATTTGCTTTAAATAACATTGTACAGAAATTGCGCTCCATTGCTAGTTCACTAACTCTGTGGCAAGCATGGCTCCGGGCCGGCCCGCAAATTTTTTTTCTCGGCCCGGGTCGGCCCGGGCCGAGACACAATTTTTCCAAAATGTAAAAAACTTTTTCCTTTTGAAATGTACTAGAATTTAGTTTCTAGCATAAAAAAGCAAAACCACAAAGGCAAAAAAAAATTTGACGACGGGGGATCGAACTGGGGTCACTTTGGTTTGCCACTCCAACCCCTTATCCACTCGGCCATGGATTACATTAAAAAAATAAATAAGGTAGTTTCGAATCCTCCTTTAAACTTTATCTTTTGCACATTAAGAACTATGTTTTCCAACAAAAAGAATGGAAAAATATTAATCTTGAAAGGAGTTACATAAAAAATAACTTTATCAAAAATTCGCTTGCTCAGTAAATACGATAGACCAGTGGGTATTATGACCGTTGACTTACCCTTTTTTGTAATTATACTTTGAAAATGGCAGGGTTCGGCGCATGGCTTGCGCAGAAAAAATCCTTGAAAATTCAGACCATTTATGAATTTGCTAATTTCAGACTGTGCCGTGAAGATCATGAAGGAGGAAGGCCCTCGGGCGTTCTGGAAGGGCACCGTGGCCCGTGTCTGCCGATCCAGTCCCCAATTCGCCGTCACTCTCCTCACTTACGAGGTAAGAATTCTTTATTTTTCGCATGGAAACTGGCTTTTTCAGTTCCTGCAACGTATCTTCTACGTGGACTTTGCCGGAAGCCGTCCGACGGGTTCCGAATCGGCCGCCCTGAAGAGCATAGTGGACGAGAGTTCGCAGAATCCGGACCACGTGGGAGGGTACCGCCTGGCCGCCGCCACGTTCAGCGGAATCGAGCACAAGTTCGGCCTCTTCCTGCCCCGCTTCGAGATAGCGAAATAGTAGCAGTCGAGGGTCCCCCGGACTCCCCCGCGGGTACTCCCCCACCCCTCCCCCACTTTTTTCGAGCCAGCCAGCCTGTAAATTGTCCTTGTTAGCCCTAGCGCGACTTTGATAGTCTGCCGTTGTTTAGGAATCGAGTGATGCTTCGTTCTGGTCCCGATTGCACTGTCTTTTAAGTGCAATTTTGTACATTGCTCAGATTGTCATTAGAGTATTTGTACACTAACGAACGCTATAGAGCGACTGTAAAATAAATTATTTATCGCAGGCAATAACAGCACAGTTTTATCTTTTCCTATAGCTTTTAGAGATATTGGCGCTGTTGAGCTAGGACACGTCGAAAGCGGGGGTTCTCACGGGCCGGGACATTTGGAAAATTTTGGTCTGCCCGTTTACCCGGATCACCCAGTCTTGCCACCCAAACGACCAGGGTTCGATCCCGGTCGGTGACATTCTTTTTGTACTACTAATGTTAACTTATATGTTATTAACAAACGTAATTCAGTTATCTAAAGCAGTTTAAAAAATAATTGTACCGATCGATACAAAATTTTATTTTTCATACCCGGGCCGGCCCCCCGTCTTTTGAGAACCCCGGCCCACGACCTTTCTGCTTTACGCAATTTGGGAAGTTCACCGTCATTGCGTACCGGCCACGGACCATTGGCGGGAATTCAAAATTTTCCCCTGCGGGGATTACGGTCGCTCAATATGATGCTGTCGACATGGGAAAGTTGATTGTTGTAAATTGTGTATTTTTTCATATTTTTTGCCACATTTTTTCGTATTTCATTAAGAAAAGTAAATCAGAGTCGTAATTTTAACGAAATATACCG
This sequence comes from Oscheius myriophilus, assembly GCA_964057215.1. Lineage (NCBI taxonomy): Eukaryota > Metazoa > Nematoda > Chromadorea > Rhabditida > Rhabditidae > Oscheius > Oscheius myriophilus. The sequence goes on from OZ059903.1 coordinate 2,272,139, forward strand.
CAAAAAAAGCAAAAAAAAAATTAGATAAATAAGGCCTTTTTCTTACCCAAGGGACCCCATTTAGATTATAATGGCACTGATCCTTGTGTTTACATTTTATTTGGTATGTATTAACACTTTTAAAGCACGTGTGCTCCTTTCAAAGCAAAAGCAAGGGTGGAACTCTTCAAACCCTACAAATATCGTGATTTCATTCGATTTTTCTCATAAAATGAATTTATTACTCGGGTTTTCACTTTATGCCACTTTTATTTGCTATATTAGACTTGTTTTAACCGTGAAATAAAGAAAGAGAACGTCCATTTTTGCGATTTCAATTGTTTTTGAGCCGCGCGGCGGCTGCGTCGCGGCTCGGCCGACGTTTCCGTTACCGCCTACTTCCCGTCCAGAAAGGCCGTGGGCCATCGTTAGCTCGGTCGATCAAAATTGTTACCCGTCCGTTGCGTGAATGCTACGTGAACAAATCACGGCACTGCTCATTCTCTTCACTCTTTCTTTTCCTTTCTCTCCATCAGGTCATATTTTATTCCTCCTCACCCTCTTCCACGGATGGCAACGGGCCGGCCCGCGCTGTAAGAATTCGGGCCGGCCCGGCCCTCAAACTTACTCGCCCTGTCCTCTTCGGCCCTTCATTCTGTGACGGGCATTACCCGTCTGTCTGCCTCTATATCCCGCTAACTCTTTCTTTTTTTTCCACATTTCTCTCTCTCTCAGTTTCCCCTTCCTCTCCTCTCTTTATCTGTCTCTATTTATCTCTGTAAATATGACTACATGTTCCTATGTTGATGTAGCTGACTATATCTCTCTTTGACTCTCTCCTTTCTCTCCCTCTCTTTCTGTCTATCTGTATGCATAGCTCTTCCTCTCACAGTTTCTCTGTTTCTTTCTCTCTTTGAAAAATAGGAAAATTTTATAACGACCTAGTCGATCGAAAAATTCACTTTCAAAGGAGATGTTCGTAATGATGTCCAGATAATTTCAAAATCGCGCCAGCAAAAGATCAATTTAATTGTTTAAATCACATTTTGCGCTTCCCATGGTCATAGGTCGAAAATGCTACATTTTTCAAATGCAAAAGGGGCACCGTTGGCACTAGTCTTCGCCGCGAGCAAAGCGCACTTTCCTGCAATCGGTGAGTTGATCTGCCGCCGCACGCGCCCACCATCCCGTGGCGAGATGGCCGAGCGGTCTAAGGCGCTGGTTTAAGGCACCAGTCTCTTTGGAGGCGTGGGTTCGAATCCCACTCTCGTCAGTTCTTTTGCTTTTGTTGGAAATAACAAAATTCGATCGAAATTAGGAACCTTGGCAAAGTTGTTCGAAGAACAAGCATTATGGAAAGTATTATGAAGTATAGTGTGGCTAGATACGGTACGTTTCCTGGATTACTGTAGATGAACTGGAATATTCTCTCTCTATCCCCACCTCTCTCTCTCTCTCTCTCTCTCTCTCTCTCCTCTCTCTCTCTCTCTCTTTCTTTCTCTCTCAATCTCTTTTTCATTCGAATACCTTCATTTCCAAGAAAAACACATCACAGATAATCATCAAATAAGGCGAATTTCACAATCATGGGGTACAAAAGCCCAGATTGCTATGAAAATTACCCGTATTTCAAGGGCTTTCAAAGATAGAAAATGCAAAAATAACCACAAATAGACATTCTGTTAATATACAGATTAAGAAAGCACACGACGATCATTGGGGTCTGGATCTGACCAAAAGGAGATCGACTTTTAATAGAATTCTCAAAAGAACTATAACTCCCTCACGGGTAGTGGATCACTCTCCTCATCAAATAAACTATCGTATTCGGCGAAACCGTGAAAGAGAGAAGATCGAGGCACTTCGGGTAGATCGGGCTGGAATCGATTCGTTTATTGATTTTCGGTTAGATCTCATTCCAAGGATTCTAAAACTTACGATTTTTATGTAATTTGGACTTAAATGAACTGAGATAGGAAAATCGATATCTATTCGGCGGGCGCGCGGCTAGAGGGACGAGAGAGCGCGCGAAATGGAGAAAGGCCAGCGTGGCGCGCAATTCAAACACAACTTTTCATGAAAACGCTTGTATCTCGGTTCATTTTAGTCTAAATGGGGTAAAAGCGGTACTTTTCTGAATTTGGTGAATAAGATCTATCCAACTAAACTAGAATGGACGGTTAAAGCTTACTTCATAAGATCTTTGGGCTTCTTCATCATCAGTGGGACTATCGTCGTCATGGGAGGGATCCATAGTCATAGCTACTACAATGATTCCTAAAAAGAACGATTTCAAAAGCAAAATATGGGAGATTTCTAACCGGCAATGAGGAGGGAGATGAGGATGAGGCAGCTGATAACGACAACGACAGCTGAGAGAGGTGTCTGAGGGCGGGAGGTGTTCGGAGGTTGGTCGGAGCCTTCGAGGAGGCGGAGGGTTTCCTCGTAGTCTGTTCCTGAAAAAAGAGCTCTCAATCCACTCACTCGCTCGCTCACTCACTCACTCACTCACTCACTCACTCACTCACTCACTCACTCACTCACTCACTCACTCACTCACTCACTCACTCACTCACTCACTCACTCACTCACTCACTCACTCACTCACTCACTCACTCACTCACTCACTCACTCACTCACTCACTCTCTCTCTCTCTCTCTCTCTCTCTTTCTCTTTCTCTCTCTCTCTTTCTCTCTCTCCCAACATACCTCCATCCTCATCTCCTCCATACTCAACATGGGTACTGACATTACTTGAAGTAAGAGCAACATATATAATTAAAAGAACGGTAATGAGTCCCGCTAGAAGTCCACGCGCCACACAGCGCATGCCATCGGCGACTGAAACAGAGATTCGTCATCATCGAAACAAGAATGAAACGG